>OX451210.1:5164995-5262495 GCA_949628255.1 Macrophya alboannulata | reverse complement strand
TGCAGATACAATACTTTTCCGATATAATTTACTCACATATAATATGTTATACATATATGTATACTATACCGGTATATACGCTTTGGCATGTCATAGTTTATCAGTCATAAAATGCTACGACGCAGTAACAATATGTCTTATAAAGCAATACAAACATAACATAGCCATATGGAACTTACATAATATGAATATTTTTTAAATTAGTAAAAGTTTACATGATATTGATTAATGAAAATTATTTAAAGGTAGATAGAGATAACTTTAACGACTTTTAAATTACGGAATTCATCTTTTCCGAGAGAATTGAGTTGAAAAAAGAAATTTTATAGATTTAATACCTGAAATAAACTTTATACTTGAATAATATCACAATAGAGCTAAGAATGTATTTTCTTATCAAAATTTCAAATCTCTTAAACAATCAACAATATTATTAAAATTCACTTACATCCTATAACGGTAAATCTGAATTTTGTTTGTATGGAAGTCATCTCATCGGTACTCAGTTCTTGCTTTTTAAATCTAGGACGAGGCTGAAGTAGTTAGTTCTAGAATTCTATCATACAGGATCTTTCCAATGTTGACTACATTGTTATCTAAATCAAGATCTGGAACAAGAAGATGAGGTTTTATTTATTATTGAAAACCTCTAATCTCTCAGATTAGAAAAATACAAAAAAGCACTCCGTTGTCTCCATTAAACCAAGAAAAACTATATGCTAAACGATAATTTACCTTCGTAATAAATCAGTTCACACAAATCACGGACCTCTGGTTTACTTCTGATAATATGACGCAGAGTTCTGTAAAATGATCCTGCAATTTCAGTTTTGAAATCGTTGTACGACGCTGCAACAAGAAAGAATACCAATTCAATCACTGTATGTATTTACATGTTAAAATGTATCATATTTAACGATCACTTACTTGAATCTTTTCCAGAGTGTTGCAAAACTTCCCAGAACGTAAGCAGTGGAGTTGCACCTTCAGTTATTACGTACACCGAATTGTTTCCTGGACCTCTACTACTTCCGGGTTGAATTTTGTAAACGGTGTTATGATACGGGCGCTCTTTTGTGCCAGCTCGAGTTTTAGTCACAGACTCCAGTTTCTAGGTTAATTTTAATGCAGGTTTTATTAGAAATATGTTATCATTCCTATTACCATGAATGGAGACGTATAACGAATGAATCTTGATATCTATTGCTTGAAATGTATAAATTGATAGAAATTTAGTAGTTTTCAGTTCCCTGCAGTTCCTGCTTTTTTCACTATTGTAATTCAATGAAAGAGACTATTCTCAGACTCCTCAATAACTCACTGTTACACTTTGCAACCAGTTGTAACTGGCTTCTTTTAGGTCCGGCGGTATACGTAGCGAGTTAGGAATCAAAATGAAGAGTTTTTTTACAGGGATTTCCACGCCTTGATCACCTTCGTATAGAGCAATATTCTCGAGCAACCCTGATAGGGATTACAAAATTGGCTAGTATTATAGACACAATATAATGAGGCAGTACTTTTCGCATTTTATAAAAACATTAAAACCGAAAGTAAATTTATATTGAAAACGAATCTTTGCTACCTTTACTTTCATCACCACGAGCAGGAAGAACTATATTCAAGTATCCATAGTAGTAGCTATATGCCATACCGCTTCCGTAATCCATACCCTTTATCTGTGCTAGTTTTAACGATGTGTCAAGCCTACTTTCATCCTATAAAATTTAGGCAGATTAAAGTCTGACTACAGTCTTCACTTAATTTGCTTTCCATAAGAATTAAATCTATTTGCTTTCGATAGAAGATTATCAAGGAAAATACTTCACTCACTATATTTATCAAACGTGTTATAAGTAGCGAAGTGATGAACGAGAAAATATAAGGCTCCGGATCAAAAGTCCAGAGGTATGTCAGCGGGTTTCCAACATCCACAATCATACCCTATAAAGTTATATAACAATTATAAAGCGTTTTTATTCAGAAATCAACAGAATTTCTAAATATAGCTCGTTATTAGCTAATAAAAATCATCAATTGAAGGAAAGTTTTCAAGAGTTTTGCATACTTTCAGTCACATTAATGATACTTTTAATATTATAGATGAGCTATTTGGGTATGTTTAATTCTTGTTGTTAATAAGCGATATTTGACTGGTTTAGGGCTAAATTAATCAGGTAAATAAAACCTTACAACAAAGGTCGCGATGCACAATACGATTATGATGATAGATAACGTATTGCACTGAAGAGCAGATGTAAAAGCTGATGCAATGCTGCCGTTGTATCTTGACTGGATGTGCCAAAACTCTTCAAAAAGATTACAGATTCTCAGTATATAAGAAACGAGTACGATCAACAGGATGTTGCTGGTTGTGCAGTACCCTTAAAAAACAAATTTTTACAAATCCCCATTACATGGTTATCAACAATATCAAGATTGGACAGTACTGTTCCATTGGAATATTGAATCTCATTATTAATTCCATTGTTTCAAAAAGTATCTAAGCTATTGTTACTTACAGCTGTACTTGATGGACTGTGTTAAGACGTTATTCTTCATTGTGAAATAAACGCATGCTACGAAAAATAAATCGTTATAATTTAATATAGTTACAAAGTATTAGTTAGTTTTTTTTTTTTGCTTTTCGTGTTTCAACGTAGTTAATGATAATTGACTAACAAGAACAATATAATAATGAAACTATTTTCATTAACACAGTTATACAATGCATATTAAAACATAATACCGACATGGCTTTATCATACTTTATTATGTCGTTTTCTTGAAAAAAAGAAAAAAAAAAAAAACTACATTTTTCTTAATCTAATTCTTATAAAATAACTTATCGCTCACCTGCCCAGAGTAGTATTACGATTGAAATCTGGAACCCAAGAGCAATACTGCCACGATCTGCGGGAATATTTTTTGGGTAGACCAAACCTCCTCCCTTCAATTCTTTCACTACCTATCAAGTTTTAGTTTCGGTTATTTTGATCAGGAAAAAATAGTCTTTTGTAAGACGATTTTAAGTATTTGTCTGTTTTTTTTTTTGTTTCTTGTGTTCAGACATTTCAGTGCTCGTGAATATTCTTGTAAATAAATTGAGCAAGAACTTAAACTGGGTCTTCATTTTTCAGTTTATTATTATTATTATTATTATTATTATTATTATCATAAAGATACGAATGAGAGATTATAACGAAATTGTTATTAAATATGTAGTTAGACTTGCCTGTAGGGCACAATTATCGTCAGATCCCATCGTAGATTTATTATAAAGGTAGAAGCTCCCTTATTCTATTTATACAGAATGTATTTCGTCCTATTATGTGTACGGACTTGAGATTCGCAGCGGATTCTTTGATACTCTGGAAAGTGTACAATTTTAACCAAATGCTAAATATCACAGATACCTGTCAAACCTTCGAGACAAAAATATTTGCAGAAATTGAAAAAAAAAGTTAAAAATTTATACATACTAGTTCAGATCGCGAGCCCTAAGTCTAAACAATGAGAGTAATCCTTATTCTTTATCAGAAATTAAACATCATCAGCACTATCCATAACTATTTATAGGTATGTAGCACATACTATAGTCGAAGATTTATAGCGCGCAGAATTGCGTGTTGGCAGTTTTGTCGCTGCATGTGTGACTCATAGTAATAACCACGAGGTAATAACACATCAGAATTAGCTTATCAGAATTCTCACAGCTTGTCTACGTGAGTACTTATTTTGTTGCTTGCAATTTGGAACACAAGCCAGGGAATCCCACGAGCAGGATACGCAATGGGTCCGCACGTGGACGTGGGATATAACCACGGAAATGCGTTGTATCGTGGGTCGTAACGGCGTTGTTTTAATCGTATCGTGGCGTGATTTTAGCGATTGTTTTTGCCAGCCTTCAAGCCTTGAGCCTTGAAGGGCAGAAGGGCACAACCACAAGTTCGGAAGGAAATAAATAAATAAAATATACATCGGGTAAAATGTCCGCCCGTAGTAAGAAGAATAAAGGAAAAATCGTAGAACGTAGAAAGCGACAGTCTGTTGGAAAGGAAGAAAGGTATCGTCAAGAAGGTGACAGGTCCGATACCGAAGATGTTTCAGGTTAGAAACTACTAACTCCTATGCTACATACTTGAATTGCCTCTGATAAAAGTCGAACCGCATTAAGGAATTCGTAGAAGTATTTTATTGTCAAAAAAAAAACAACCTAAAACGGCACCGTTTATGAAATCGCAATTCTTTAGAATTTCACCTTTTTTTGTTTTCTTTTTTTTTTCAATTATTATAGTATGTGTGTCAATATGTATCTACTCTGTAGTAAGTAACGGTCTACATATACATTTCTTCGCAATTACAGACGATGAGAAATTCGTTAGTCCCTTTCCCGTTGCTATGTGGGACCTCGAACATTGCGACCCAAAGAAATGTTCAGGTAGAAAACTCGCCAGACACGGTCTTGTACAAACTTTAAGACTTGGAGCCAGATTTCCCGGACTGGTCTTAACGCCAGTTGGTAAGAAGGTATTTTTGCACCATATTATTACTGTTATCAAATCATTTCTAAGAGTGGAACGTATTTGGAAATTCACTAAACACAATAATAATTTTTTTATATTCTAAATCTGTTTCTGCATAAATTGAACAGATCTAAGAGCTGTTTCAAGAGTTTTCACGTTTGGTTTTTCTTTCTCTATCATCAATGGTTAATATACATGAAAATGAGGCACAATCCACCTCAGTGCAATTTTATTTTTTCAGTAAAATTTCATGCCATCTTTGAAATTTCACGTTTTTCATGGTTTTTTTTTCTATGAATACCCAAGCAGATAATAGTCTCACAAAAAAAATTTCAGTACTCTTTTCGAAGGGAAATTTTCCGCTCTTTCCACTGAAAAAATTTTCACGTGCCTCAGCCAATCGGAAGTCCAAGATACACGTGATTGAACCTTCTTCCCCAACTCCAAATTCGATTTTTTTTTTTTTACTTCATTTATTAGCTTGTCTCTGTAAAATGTGAAATTTTTTAGAATGTACAACCACATACTCCATAGAAAAAAATCGATATTTTTAATCATGGACGTTGTGATACTCAGATACTTCAAGCTAATAAGTTGAGCAAAAAAAAAAAAAAAGAATCGAATCCGGAATTGTGGAAGAAAGTACAACCTGTGTATTTTGGACTTGCGATTGTCTGACGCACATAAAAATATTTTCAATGGAAAGAACGAAAAATTACCGTCGGAAAATGTATTGAGAAATTTTCTTGTGAGACTATTAACTTTAATTTTATAATCATAAAAAAACGTGAAAAACAAAAAAGAAAAAAAATTATACCGAGGTGGATTGTGCATCATTTTCATGTATATTAACCATTAATGATAGACAAAAATAGTCGACAGTTTTCAGGCACAAAACCACACCTGGAATTTTTGGAATAGTTCATATAGGTAGAGATATCAATCATGAACATTATTATTATTAGCTTCAAAGTCCTAGTAATCATCTTTGAAAAGACTAAGTCGGTGGAAAATTTATTTAAAGCGTTCCAGTGATTTGATAAAAAAAAAAACGTCCAAACTTTATGTAACACCTATAAGTAAAAGGTCAAAAATCAGATTAGTATCACAATTATTTCACCGTACGTATATCTGGAAATGGATAGTCAAAATTACTAATTAATTCAATTTTCACTGAGTTATTATAGTTTTTGTATGTAAAAAATCTCTTTTAATTAAACGTTCAATTATGATTTCCCCCTTAGTGTACAATCCTATATTTTGTTATTTCAGTCATTAGCTATTGCCTCTTAATTCCAAAATCCTGAAAATCGCCGTCACACTGGATAATATTTAAACATTAAATATCTCGGCCCAAATACTCAGTCAAATAACTATCCAATTCTTCTCCCATGTGGGAGAAATGCTCATATATCAATAATAGTGTATATAATTTTCTGCTTGTATATTATTACAGTGCGTAAGCCCGGCGGATAAAGATATTGTCGGAGAGCATGGATGCGCAGTGGTTGACTGTAGCTGGGCGAGATTAGACGATACTCCATTTGCAAGAATGAAAACACCCTATCCTCGGTTATTGCCATTTCTAGTCGCTGCTAATCCCATAAATTATGGAAAACCATGTCAGTTGAGCTGCGTCGAAGCTATAGCAGCGACGTTAATTATAACTGGATTTCCAGAGGAGGCAGCTTACTATCTTGGAAAATTCTCCTGGGGTCATTCTTTCATGGAATTAAACTCTGAACTATTAGAAAAATACGCGCTCTGTAAGGACAGCGAGGATGTTATTAACGCCCAGAATAAATTTCTGGTAGATGCTAGAGAAGAGAAGTCTCTTAGAAGATGTAGGTTCTTTTCTATTTGTATTCTTCAAATCCATGTTTATACTATAGGTTTTATATAGTTGTAAGATGCTAATTCTCTTCCTTAAACATTAGGATTGTCCAAATATTTTCCCATTCTTTATTAAACACTTAATTTCAGCTGAACCGGATCTTCCCCCTTGTGAAAGCGAATCTGAAGAGGAAGAGGGAAGTCCCGAGGTTGTTACAGAGTCGAATTTAGTAGTAGAAGAAAAATGAGTAGAGTTTATTATGCAAATACGATATAATAACAATGCAAATAATTTATAACAAACCATATTGGGTAATACGTTGAGCGTATTTAAACAACATTGGAGACATAAAAGCGGTAATTGAATCTCAATTTCGCTGTCTTAGATTTCATGAATTAAAAAATTGTTATTCAAGTGTAATTGGATTGAAATTTTTTTATCGAAAGCTGATGTGTATATGTTGAATCGAATTACATACCGTATATTTATTACAAAATCTGAGTTTCTCTTTGGCTCAACCCTAATTTATGTATTTGTTACTTGTCCATATTTTTTTCCTAACACTTGATCCTGTTAAAGATTTGATAAGCATGTGTACACCTTTCGACATTGTATTGCAGTTTTTAAAAATTGTATAGAAAATTTTCAAAATGTGTTTTAATCGAGTCATCGTTTCGCTTTTAGATATCGCGAACATTCAGTTCTGTACAAAATTGAAAAAGTAAAGGGAAAAAAAACTAGAAACGTTTTTTGAACAAAAATTTAAAACTTTCTTAAAAATATCTTCAGGATTTTGCGATTGAAATGTCTGTTGAAAATTTCGGCCAGTGCCCAGACTTGGCAAGTTTCAATGTTAGTTTATAAAGAATAGATTTAAGGAGCAAGAAAGGAGAAACATAAGAATTAATCGCAACGTTAAAATAAACGCGGAATTTAAATATTAAATTTCAACCTCGTGCCTCGTTGCGAGATGATCTGTTCGTTCGTTCTGCGCAATCTCGGGCTTGGGCGAGGCTTCAGGCCAGAGGGGTAGAAATTTAAGTTTTTCGGCTTTTGAGCTCGAGGAATAGAAGCCTTTGGCACCTTACTACGCACGTAGAGCGCGCACGCATCACACCAAGAGCGTGTTGCACGCAATCGCGCGAATCAATAGTATACATACAATAATATCAGTACGTTCTTCGACTTCTCAACAACCACACCTTTGAAGCCGCAATTTTTTGCGGCTAATATAGAGAATACACCTGGCGAAATATTCATTTTTTATAACGTGTAGTATAAATATAACGGAAAGTAACTAAAAGAGTACGTATATCACACGGTTGGCGAGCAGAGTAC
The DNA here is from genome assembly GCA_949628255.1 of Macrophya alboannulata. Taxonomy (NCBI): domain Eukaryota; kingdom Metazoa; phylum Arthropoda; class Insecta; order Hymenoptera; family Tenthredinidae; genus Macrophya; species Macrophya alboannulata. Next base: position 5,254,797 of record OX451210.1, on the reverse strand, counting down.
ATGAGAGGTAAATTTTTTGACTGTATCGAACAAAATTATAATATTAAATAATTAGTGAATTGAAAATTTTGTGGTTTCATATCGATTTGCACACATTTAATAATTAAGATCAAGATAATCTAAGATCTGACGTGTTACACACAATATGTGTTATAATAAAAATCGCGCCGATTGCGAGTCAGTTTCAAATTCGTTGAAAAAAGAAAATTGATAAAATTGATATCTTCGGAAAATATATAAAAATTACGCTATTTCCTTACGCGCGTAATTGATTATTCATCAATTTTTCGTGTAATACAACATACAACGTAAGAGTTAATTCAATTATTACAAAACGCGTATTTTCTTTCAATTTGCGATTTAAAAATCTTTTGCGCATTATACGCTACTTTTATACCGATGCTAATTATTTTACCACAATGATATTGACAAACATTTTAAGATTTTTATTAATTCTTTTCTATAAAATTGATACAATTTTTGTTATTCATTCTTGCAGGTGATAAAATAATTTCGTAGTTTCATGTTACTCTTTCCATACATATGCATATTACTCACTCACAATCAGTAAGACTGGGACAAATATATTGAAAATTGTATTTGAATACGAGATACAATTAGATACATGACGTGTATTTAATTATAAGATACAAGAGATGTTTGCGATTTCGTATTCAAATACGAAATGAAAAATACAGAATATATTTAAATGTATGTTTATTCGAAATACATGTAATAACTGAGATACTGCCCAGCCTCTCATGCATGTCTACAACGAAAATTTGACTACAGTATAGTATTGTTACAAATATTCGATATTTATTTCACAGTAGGTACTGCTTTCTTCTCAAAGAAGAATTAATTATCAGCTAAAACCACCTTTTGTATAATATGGAAGTGAAGGGTCGAGTAGCTCTTGTTACTGGGGCAGCATCTGGTATTGGAAAAGCATACGCTGAGGAGCTTCTAAATCACGGAGCTAAGGTGACTAAGGTTTCAAATAATGAAAACAGTTATATGCTGTGTATGAAAATGTTCAAAATCCATACATTGTCAATTATAATTGTATTAAAAGATTTGTTACCAAAAAATGAAATCCAAAACGCAAAACTCTTCAAAAATGGTCTGATTGGTAATAGAAACACGAGTTTATATTTCTTATTTGCAATTCAAGGGTATCCAAAGTCTGCTGGGTCTGACTATGAAAGTTGTGAATGAACATAGAGATTCAATGTGATTCGAAATCCTAAAATATTAATTTTGGTACGAATTGCAAAAGAGCGATTCCCTACACCTGATTTGAAAACTGAAATAAAAGACTTGGAGATCGTGAGAAACGATCTAGAATTTCTGTTTCTTGATGAAAGCGGAAGTTTTTCAAATAATATCCACTACTCTGAAAGATTCTCTTGATTAACTACCGATTTCTAGGTATCGATATGTGACATTAACGTTGAAGATGGTGAGAAATTGGTCGAAGGTCTGGCTGCGAGACATGGAAAAGATCGTGTCATATTCTGTCCCTGCGATGTAACTGATTACCCGCAATTTGAAGGCGAGTAGATGTGTAGATTTTAGGCAAGTTTATTAATGAATCGTAGATTCTAAGAACTGCATTTTATTAAATTTGATCTTTCTAATTATACCAACACAGACGGTAATTGAAACAATTTAAGTTTGAAAAAAATATTTTCAGAATCCTTCAGAACCACGATCGCAACATTCGGCCGCCTTGACATCGTCATAAACAATGCGGGGATCATGAATGACCGGTTTTGGGAATTGGAAGTCGACATCAATCTTGTGAGGCTCAAAATCCTTGTGTGAAATACACTGAACGAAAGAATGATCACTTTGCAAATCTCAAAATATTGACGAATTTCAAAGTCTTGTAACTTTGTTGAAAGAAATCGTAAAATTATGATTCAAAAAGTGTTTAAAGGTGAAAGTCTCTAGTGTTCAAACCTTTTCTTAGATTGAAATTCCCTTGCAATTTAGCTTAGATACGAGGCTTTAAAGTGTTTGCTTCTCATCGAGGTACAGCGCGATAAACTTGACAAAATTTTATGATTACACACACCTCGCTTCAAATCCTCGTATCCAAGCGAAATTGTAAGGGAATTTCAATCGTAATTTTACAATTTCTTTCAACAAAGTTAGAAGACTTTGAAATTCGCCAATTTAATTTTTTTAGGCCTGCAAACTGATCTTTTAATTCTTTGGTTGAGTGTATGATTGACCATAGATGTGATATGATAATATTCTCATAATCAGTTATACTATTCTTTTAACAGCAGAGATATGCATAACATACATAAATGCCTTTATAGAACGGTGTGATTCGCGGCACATTATTGGCTCAACGTTTCCTTGGCACAGACCGAGGTGGAAGAGGTGGTATCGTCGTTAACACAGGAAGCAACGTTGGAATCAATCCCTACGTCAGTGTTCCCATATATTCAGCTACAAAGACAGCAATTGTTGGTCTTACACGAGCATACGGGGTGAGTTACATAAGACAATACCAAAATCTGTGCTTAAAATTGACCATATAATCGGACCCTTGAACTTTCACTCAAAATTACAACTTATATTACCTCAAACTGCATATTTTACCATAAACAAGATAATGGAGAAAGGAAATCGTGTTATATCATATCAACGTTCAATTCTCTTGCAAATTAGTATCCGGTGTAATCTTTGAACACACTTATAACTAATCGGTAGGACCAGTATCACGTCGGATTGACCGGCATTAAAGTCATGGCGCTGTGTCCAAGCGCAACGGAGACCCATCTCGTTCGCGACGTTGGAAAACAGTTGTTTTCCACACGTTATGAAGATGCTTGGTGTAGAGATACCGCAGCTACAGTTCCTCAGAAGTAAGCCTTCCCAAAACAAAGTCTTTTTATCAAGCCTAATGAGAAGGAAATCTTCATCATAGTTAATGAAAAACATTCATTTTTCCAGAGCTGAACATGTCGCGAAGGCATTGATCCATGTGATAAGCGCAGGAAAAAGTGGTAGCGTTTGGCACGTAGAAAATGGGCAGCCACCACATCAGCTCACATTTTCTGATCATTAGATTTAATATTATTTATAATGTAAGACACACTGATATAGCTATCATGAACGTTAATCGTATACGCATTCTTGAACGACAGTATATATATATTTCATCGTTAAAATAATACAATGAAAAATGCTTTGCCACAGTATAATTATAATATCTGTATAAGTTCTCCTCAGCAGATATACATATATTTCATCAATAACTTTCTCCGATTGGTTACAGTTGTTGAATTTTGATAAGAAAAAACAACACATACGCAGCATATGAAGTATTATATTGCTTTTATATAATTTTTGCTTATTTTTCTACAGGACTATCACTTAGCTTAGAATTTTGTACTTATTGGTACAGGGTTTGGAAAACAAACTACATTTTTTAGACTGAAATACTATACATATACGCAATACATACAAGATAGCAATATATCTACATCATATATTTATCATTTATATTTTTCCAAAAGGCTTTAGCGATGAGTCGTAAATAAATTTTCTTCACTTCTGGTCAACATTTTGCTCAAAACGGCTCTAACATAGCTGTCTAATTGAATCCAGAAGCGGAGTCAATTGCATTTATTCTTTAATCCGGTCCAAGTTCAATCACATTTCATTAGTCATAAGTTACAAATATGAAGTAGTATCAGGCTCTAACATATAGGTATATACGCAGTTATATGTATACATAACACTAAATACATACATATATATTTGTATACTTGAAGTAGGTAATTGGTAATAACAAGCGTGGCACAAGTAGATTCATCACTGAAGTTTCAAACCACATCACATATTTACATATGTGAAAAGTGAGACGCTTATTTTTTCTATATGGTTTTTTTGTACTTTATATAACGAAAAATTCCTCGAATACGACATAATAATTGTTCGTCAATATAATTACCAACATTTGAGTACCCTATACGATGGATTTCAAACTCCGAATCGTACATCATAGTGACACACTCTTTATCGATTGTCATAAACAACTGCAACCAGAGTATGTAAAACTTTTGCAATTTTTAACGAAAATAATAAATATAATATCATAATTATATACTAATGAAAAATACATTCTCTCTCACTAGTTTCTGGTTTTATTACGTCACCAATCTTCTGTAAATTGTTTGATTACGTTTATAAAAAACAATGCCTATTTCACCCCAAGTTGTAAATTGCTACAAGTACATTGACTCTAAGCAAAAAAATTTCATCGAAGAGTTAAGCCAGCTGGTCTCAATCCCAAATATCAGCTCTGATTCAACTGCACGAAGTGACGTTGACTTTGCTGTAAAGTGGATGAAAGCACGCTTAGTTCGTACAGGTTTTAACGTCGAAATGGAAGATATCGGAAGCTACATACCAAATGGACAGACAACTACGGTGTTACAATCAACTCCACATAGTTCTAGATTTTTAACTTCGGTATTCCAGAATGAGAGACTGATTAGAATTTTATTTCATGTAACTGCTTCGATGTTAACAGATAAAAATTCCAACGGTGATATTAGCGACTCTTGGAAATGACCGGAAGAGAAAGTGTCTTCTATATTATTGTCATTTGGATGTGTTTAAAGTACAATCCAATAAATGGGAAACGGATCCCTTTACTCTAAAGGAAAAAGACGGCAAACTTTACGGAAGAGGAACTGCAAAAATGAAAGGCCCGTTACTGTGCTTCCTCCACGCGGTAGATACCTATCAAGCTTTAGGAATAGATCTGCCAATTAATATAAAAATAATTTGTGGTAATTAGTGTCTTCCCTGTTCTAAATCAATCCCATCTTATCTCTGCATTCCTTATCAGCTTCTATCAATGTCTAACAGAATCCATGAACGAGTGCAAGAGCATTGGGATCACAGATATGTTGCAGGGTCTCAGGACAGGCTTTCTGGCCAACATTGATTGCATGCTCATGACTGATGGCAAATGGATAGGGCCAGCGTACGGCTGTATTTTATATGCATTTCGCGGTGTTTGTTACTTCAATTTAACTATCGAGGGTCTGGCTGAAGACTTGAACAGTGGGGAGTACGGGGGTGTCGTTCAAGAGCCATTGCAAGACTTGATTTATGTACTCAATCATCTGGTTGATCAGAGCGGAGTACTAACGATCCCTGGGTTGGATAATGACATGATGCAAGTGTCTCCGGAAGAGGAGAAGATTTATTCGCAGCTAAAGGTTAACATGGAACAGTACAGGAGAGATTCTGGAGTAAAGAAACTTGCACACGATGCTGATCGCTCCCAAACGCTAATGCATGCTTGGCGATATCCTAGTTTCAATTTACATTACGTCAACACTTTACCGCAGTGTGATTGTCCAGTCAATTTTAAAATCCCGAAAAAAGTTCACGCAAGATTTTCTGTTCGGTATTACCAATTCCAAGTTGTTCTTCGTTATTCAATGAGATTGCTTGAGAATCTGCAACAATGCATAATAAAACCGTGGTTTTTATCCGTTTAAAAAGAATCGTTCCCCATCAAACTCCGGAAAAGGTGTGCGGATTAATTTGTCAACATCTTAACAACATACTGAAGCAAAGGAATAGTCCTAACAAAGCGAAACTAAGAATGGAGGAGTCGTTAAGACCGTGGATAGAAGATCATCACCATTGGAATTACGAAGCTGCTAAGACAGCGTCTAAACAGGTTTTGAAGATAATTTTAACGTGGCGTAAATATTTGACGTTTATTGAACATTTTTCACAGTATATTGAGGCCGGAATAGCATTGATATTCACGCAATTTACTTGAAAAATTTTACTTGGAAACTTTTGATTATATGTATTCAATTCAATCTAATACAAATCTATTATGTAATAGGATCTCAATCACTGTACAGGTTTACAAAGATCCTGCAAATCTGGTGCGCGAAGGTAATGCGTATCAATCTCTATTGGAGTTTAAGAAAATAATGCCAAAAACAAACATCCTTTTGTTACCTCTGGTCAATAGTGAGGCAAATATTCACAAAGAAGATGAAAATATATCATCAAGATGTTACATTGAAGGTACAAAGTTGATAGCTAGTTATTTATACAACTTGAGTGTTTCTTAACGAGGGTAATAAATCGTTGAATCAAATTGGTATATAAATTTTATTTGACAGTAAGAATTTTATTGAAATAAAATAAACCCAAAGGACAAGCTGTATTGTAAAGAAAAACGTATTCGATATTAAAAAAGTCGAATTAAAAAAGCACACAACAACGTTGTGTGTTCAAGAGTTATTTAGATGTATATCATCAGGGCAAAAAATATAATCAGAAAAATATTTGCAATAATACTTGATAAATATTGTTAAGCAATCAGTAATCTAATATCTAGATTATAGCAGTCATATAGATGGTTTATAATAATAAAAAAATATGTATCTTCTTTGTTATTTTTCTATCGAAAACGAGAAAAGAAATAGTTTTGACAAATATTAGAGGCCAGGCTATGTTAATATTAATCGATAATTCAGAATTCAGTCAGATTACCGGAAAAGATATTTAATAATTTATGTACAAAACTCTATTTGAACTTTTGATAAATTATGCTGAATTTTGTATCCCGTGCAGATAATAACAGAGCTTTTTTTAATTTTACAAGGTCAACTTTAATAATTGGAAGATAACTAGCATTGAAGGAAAGTCGAATATCTGTTATCAACGAAATTCAGCATAATTGTTTCCTTCTAAACTTAATATAACATCAAATTATTCTACGTGTCTGTATATTTTCGTTCATTATTTAGTTGCAAAAAAATTTGTTCCCCCAACTCGCTAGAGTTCAACTCCTCTGTGTCGTTGTTTTCTTCAAAAATATCTTGCACTGTACCGGTGATTTCAGTTTCCCCTAATTCGTTTGACTGACAAACTTCTGTGTTCGTTGTATTGTCTTGATTTTCTTGTTCTATTACCACGTCTTGATCTTCGTCTCCCCAATCATCTTCGGTAACATTTTCCTTCTGAAAACGTCTTCGCAGTGTTCTCAGTGATGGTAAAGGAAAATTATAACTCAAAAGTTTCTGATAACATTTTATCCCGCAGCTATTCTTAATATCCATTGCTGTTAGTAATGCAGATTCCGAAAATTCATGCTTTGCATTATCGATAAGGAGCTCTTGAAAGTGGTTACGTTTTTCGTCCGATGCTTTCTGTCGTCTAATCGACGTCTGCATGCTTACCATTTTCCTCTTGTATGTATTTGCGTTCTTTTCCGCCCTGTCTAAGAACTTTGATGCCTTTTCAAGCTTCCAGTTCAATTCTTTGATCTGATCGTCTCTTTGTTTCAGATGATAAGACAATTTTTTATTCTGAGATTCCGATGTGATTTGCTGCATAAGTTTCTTGTTAGATTCCTTAAGTCTGTTAACTTTATTACTTAAATCCGAAATAGTCTTCTCTTTAATATCCGCGATTTTTTTGCAGTCAGATTGATCCTGCATAGGAATCTGCGAATTCTTTTGCAATTTATCTTTTAGGGATTGAATCTCCTTGTTTTTAATTTGAAGTTGAAAATTCAAATTGACCAACTTGGCTTCGAGACCTTTGTAAATGATCAACTGGTTGGTCAGTTTCCCTATCACTTCTTGTTGCGCGTTAATCTTTTTCCGCATCTCTCTATAAGGCTCTCGAGTTCTATTGAAATACTTAACGCGATGATTTGACCGGTTATTTCCATCGTCTGAACTAAGATTCTCAATTTTAAGTCTTACATTTTCTTCAGCCAACATCTTTTTCCTCTGCATGTTTGTGTCGAACTCCTCAGTGTGGATGAATTCTTTATTTCGTTTAAACAACGTTTCTATATCGGAAGCCTCAGGCTTGACATTAAACATCCGGTTTATATTACGGTTTCTATATTGTTGATTGATTTCCTCATTGACTGTACTCCCTTCTGCAAAATCTATGCTATCAAAATTGCTTGACAATTCTTCGTCAGATTTCAAGCTTTCTAAACTCCGTTCTTGACCTTGACTGATGAATCTACTATCAATTCTTACTAAGTCTCTCTCGTTTATTTCTTCGGCCATGACGTACTTACGAGATGAATTTTCTCCCTGTTTACTCTCAGTCTTTATTTTCATCGAGTTCGTTTCCAATCCCTCTATAATTTCGCTCACATCGTCCGCTACCCCTGTTACTTTTATCGTAAACTTGGACTTTTTTGATGAAGAATTACCGTCGTCTAGTTGAAACTTATCATTAATCAGCTCAGACGGTCTTCTGTAACCGGAACTAAAGCCGCTCGCCTTTTCCATATTGTCTTTTTTTCTTGCCCTAGCTATTCTCAGGATCGACCGTGTCAGTTTATCATTTTGAACACTGTGCAATGTCCTTTGAGACAATTCGGCAATAGCTCTCTCTATAGATCTCATCACATCTTCCCTAGTTCTTTTCTCTTGTTTCAAAGAAGAGACTCTCGCCACCCTCTTTCGCACAGCTTCGTTCAAGTTACTGTGTTTCAAATCACCAGAACCGGTGGTTTCATTCTGTTCAATTTGGTCATCGTTTACTTTGCCCGTATTTTTTGCAGCTTCTTCGTCTTCCGCAGATACTTTATGATCCTGTTTCATCTGTGATGTATTATTCTCGCTAACGTCTCTACTTTCCTCTCCGCTTTCGGTGCCGAATATGATTTGAACGTTCCTTGGAATCTCTTTATCAAATTTCGAGTCTACCGTCCAATTATTGGACTTAGTATTACCTTCGTTCCCAACAAAATTCTCCTTTTTCCCATCGATTTCAGTTACTAAGCCCGGACTGGGCCCAGCTTGATCCCTCCTAGTGGTAAGAGTAACGGTGACGTCTTCACCGTTGCAAATCTGTTTCAATTTTTCTTCTATCTCGTCGTAATTATCATGATCTTTTATATCATTACCGAGCGAATTTTCATCTACAACAATCTGTCCAATCTCCTTGTTATCTTCATCGGCCACAATTATGATGCTCTCGTTATTGTGTATCAGTTTACCAATCTCTCTGTTATTCTCATCGGACACTATTATTATATTCTCTTTCTCCAAACCCTTCATATCTTTCTCCGAAATAATGTGGTACGCTAACTCATATTTATTTTTCCTATCAATGGTAGATTCCTGATTAATATTTCTTGTAATAAAACGACTGCCTGATGACTTGCTGGGAATAATCTGAGGAGTATTTCCACACGAAGCGAAGGCCACTTCATATTCGCAATCGTCTAAATATTCCAAGGTGTAAGTATCGTCCTCAGTATCGTTGCCTGCAACCTTAATGGCGGTGACTCTTACCGTGTTGTCAGCGGTTTTTCTCGATATGTTGGCATTTTGATTCCCGTTTTCCAAACGTCGTTTTCTCGGCGATTTTCTGGTAGAAGTTTCTTTGAATATAGACGGTATGGCGTCTCGCTTTAGTCGAATTTTACCATTCTCTGTTTCCGCCAATTGGTCAGACTCGAAATGGTCGTGACAAAGGAAAGAGTTTTTTGATGGCTCCCAATTAGCTCGGCCTACTCTTTCTTTCCACAATTGTCTCAGCAAAGGATCACGAGGGAAACATTTCATACTGTATCCCTTTTCGCTCCGGTTGTTACAACCTATCGCTGCGCAACCTGGCATTTTTTAATATTCTTTAAATTTTCTCACGATTTGGTAAAGTCAAAACGATTATGTTGTTTTTGGAACACCTTCGGCTGATGTAAACCCCCAAATGATGTATGTACCTAAAAAATTGAAAAAGACTTAATCCCGATTATTTATACTCTATTTAAAATTAATCTTATTTCTCAAAGAGTTTAGGGTTAAGAGTTTCCAAGATGTTAATTGAAGGTGTAATTACCTAGTATGTTAATATATGTAGATATATCCAGGTAGTCATTTTGTTGATTGCAAAAACAGCAGTGAGTATAATTCATGAGATATTTTTCCCGCGGTTAAAATGTCAAAATTGTATGTTACCCAATTTTTTCGATAGGTTAACTATACATATAATAACAAGAAAATGCTATCCGTTCTGTGCTTTTTTGGTCATAAGCCAAGATCTATAACTTTGAAATGTTGTCGCGTTCATAAATATCGCCTAACATTGGCTATCTCCATATGACGTCAGTAAATGCTGTGCTGTCATTCTTGTGCGAGTTAAAAAACCAACGATACAACTCATACAACTGATCAATCACAAGGGTGCGACAGAGATAGAAAAAACATGCAATCATAGTTTTCTTTTCAGACGGCACAATGCGTCATAAATGCATATCATTGGTCACTTCTGTTCAATCCGACCAATCACATCGCTTTCATATATCTAAGTTGTATCGCTTAAAGCTCGGTTTACAATAGACGCATACGTTCCCGTCCCCATAGAGAATTGAAGTATACGAACCTGTAATTTTTAAACCGCAAATTGACTCAGAAACATTTTTGGGGTTGATTTGTCCGAAATGAGTAAAAAAAAAAAACACAATAATGCTACCTGGTTGGTAAAAAAAATCAATTAACCGACGAATCGGGCGAATTTCATCGTTTCCTTCAGATCTTTTATAAGAAAGAGGCGCTACTAGTACCATGACGTCATACCTTAACGCGACGATTTTTCTCAAAATATTTTCGTGTTCATAGGCCGGTTATGGCACCTGTCAAAACGGTGTCTGCTATCGTGTTATGTTCATTCATATGTATGTTTAATTTATTTAGGATAAATTATATTTTCAATATGTTAGTGACTAGCGGCTCTAGTCACGCTTGATAAATATTATAATTAAATGTGTAAATAATACGACGATAATCATGGCTACAATAAACGGAATATTAAAGGCCGTTGATATATTAAAGAACTTACAACATCAAGAGCCATCCCACGATTATGCTTCAAGGTATTTATGTAAACATGAAAACACATCATTATCTGCATGTATACAAACATTGTTCATTCTCGTATATGTTATTTACCAGAGAATATTTCTAATTATGTCTCATACTTGGCGAAACATCATTCATGAATTGAATTTCAATACACAAATATTTGTGTCCTTAATTGTTAAAATAACAATTATTATTCAAATTGAAATTTTAGAATTTTTTTTTTTGTCTGAGGAGAAAGGTTATGTCGACTGGTCTTTTCTTCTTTATACCTAATTATTTATTACAGAAAAAAAGAAAAATTGACCCATTGTGCAACGATCGTCGATGGCATATGCTCTTCAGCCGCCAGACTGACTCCTAAATTTTCACAAGTATTGACCGTTTCAATAGAAACGCTACTTGCATTATGCGATGATTCAGAATCTGACGTCAGGATGGTAGCTGACGAATGCTTGAACAGAATAATAAGGGTGCGTTTTAATCAAAATCTTTAATCAATTTATGGGCTTTAAACAGTCACTCTGTGGTCGAACGTACAAAGTTTTTTACTTTCTTGATACAAGTTCTTGCTTTTTATACGACGATAGCACTGCCGAAATTTGTCGACTTATTATCTATCCTATAGAAAACATTTGAAAAACATTTTCATTAAAAGTTTGTGAAATTTTAACAGAGTTAAAGACGCTTGGAAAAAAGCGATTTTTCTTCATTGCCGAGAGGCAAACGGAAGAAACAAAACAATTCCATGAGTTATTTTTTTATCGCGAAGGACCCACATCTGTCCTTATGTGAAAGTAGCTTCAGTCAAATTCCATGAAACTGGAGTATGATGCTTTTCAAACCATGCTGATTGAAAGTCTCTATGGGCCAAGCCTTCTAATGTTAAAGGTTTCCCAAGATATTTATGTATAAAGTTCAAAAATTGCAGTTAGCGAGGGCAGCATGTTTCCACCACGCATATAATGTATGTTCATATTAGAGTGGGCTAAATAAACCGACTATTTTTTTTCTTCAAGAATTACTCTCAAAAATTTGTACTTCATGATTAAATAACGAGCCTCAAGAAAACTCAGCTCTTAATAGTAATTTTTTGGGAGAATGTTTACTCCTTAAGGAACCATTGTATCGGATCGAAACAAAGTGATTATTTCTTGATGGTTGACCACCCTGTGTCTTGCCACTCAAAGCAATTTATAAAAATCGACGTTCATCAAGGCTGAAAAATATCATATTTTTAGATATTTTTACCTAGATCTCGACATTGACCTTAAAAGTCTTTGTTTTTTGTATAATTCGTATCAAGCAAAATATGAATGAGAATTTTCCATGTTTTCGTGAATATAATTGGTAGACACAATAATCAGGAAATCAATAATGGAATATCACATTCTATTTCAAATGAGTAGTAATTGATGTAATAATATATCCTGTAGCAGATTTTCGAAAAATTTTACAAGACAACACTACCAAGTATATAATCTTAAGAATACAGATATAATAATATATCTTGATATAAATTAGGTGCTTTCAATAGTTTTTTAAGATCTGTTTAAATTTGGTAATTGCACAGGCTATGACGGATGGAAATATAGTTAAAGTACAAATTGTATTGTATTATGAGATCGAGAAGAACGGTGCTGCACGAACCTTGAGAACAGCTCTGTGGAGGTTCGCACAACTGGGCCACATGATTCGCCCGATTAAGGGAAAGGCTTACGTTGCTAATTTGATTCCATGCATTGTAGCCATTTCTCAGCGTCCTGAAGAATCAGTTATAGAGACGTTAGCCAATGCCTTACCTTTGATTCTCAAGACATTAGGAAATTTTACTAGCGACAGCAACATCAAGGTAAATGAACTAATGTAAGAATTGAGGTTTTCTTACTATATGTATAAAAAAATTCAGCAGATTTTTAAACACCTTGTAATCAAGTTAATGGTTAAGTTTGTCCTGATAGATTTTCCTGTAAAGTCATTTTCTGAGCAACAAAAAGCCATTTTCAGTTTAGTTCACAACATTCAATGGAATCTATTTGATGAAATGTTAGCCAATCCATTATATCAGCTTGATATTTACTCGATTTGTGTGTACTTTCAAGCGTTTCAGCGAATACCTTATTGATTTCAGACTCTGCTTAAAGCATTCTGCCAAAATATATCTTCTACACAGGCTGTATTCCGTAGAACGGCGGCCAACATGATACTGACGACTTGTTTGAACTCCAGAAAACCTCAGGCCTTCTTGGCATATGTTTTACAGTACTTGATAGGTGAGAAGGAGAAAATTATGGATGAGGGAAAGCTATATACCTCATTTGTCGTCTCTCAAATTCTATATTTGCATAATTCACATTTATAATTGCTCAAATATTTTGAATATGAATAACTGTTCAAATTAAGACTAGAAATTTAGTATTTGATTAGAGATCAGATCTCCATATTCCGAGGCTTCTCATTTGACTCTGCTTCTCGAAAGTCTATACACACCTTAGAAACGAATTTTGTTTAAATTACTTCCATGCTATGAAGAAATACTCTATGGACTCAGTTTCTTCACACCCTGATTAGTTGTATTTTTAAACATTCAAAATTATCTTAGAATTTATAGACTTCGCCTTGCATAGATTGATTAAACTGAATAAAAAGTGATGATTGTAGGGTACAGGTCACATCATTCATTAAAACTTTTTAAAATTTGGAGGGAGCATTCTGCATGGATGTCATTTCGAAGTGATCGAGTAAGGTCCATGAAATTTTGAATAAATTTTGATCATGTCTCAAAATCCAACTAATCAGCTGTGAGAAAACTTAGTAAATGGAATATTTTATCAAAGCAGACTAGTGATTTGAAAAAAATATATACCGTGAGCGCCAGGTGAAACGGGTCAGTGAAACGACGATGGCGCTAGCTTACTTGAGATTTAAAGGGAGAGCCAATACACTAAGAATATCCCTAGTTCCATATTTAATGGCGTTTGACGTCTACGCTTCGAAAGGCCTAGGGATATTTTTGCGATGGGAGTTAGTTCCCCTTATAAATTTCAAGAATCTAGCGCCATCGTCGTTTCACTGACCCGTTTCACTTGGCGCTCACGGTATATATATTCACAATTGTCTCTTGAACAGATACACTGGTGCCAATAACCGAAGACGAAGACCGCCTGGCGACTGTAATTGGTGTGTTTGGTTGCTTAAGGGTAATGATACCTCACCTAAATGAAGCCCCGTCTTTGGATCAGCCAGATGTTTCCCTCCAAAGTTTGATACAAGTGTACGAGTTGTGTTTACATTTTGCAAAGTGGCACTCTGATCACAACGTTGTTAATGCAGCCTTAGAGACACTGGCTCAACTGTTGCAATTTCCTTCGAAAGAATTGGTCCCAGTGTTGGTTTCCCGAGAAGGAATAACACGCAGCAGGATAACATTGAATGAAAATGCAGCTAGGCTTTCTTTAGGACAAATGAGCATTTCTACGGCAACAATATCGGGAAAGAATTCAGACTCAACTTTGAATCTCTTCGATCCAGACATTCCTGAAATCAAACCAAACGTTGAGAAATGGATTGTGGATTCGGAAAACGTTTTACCAGTCATTCAAAGACCCCGTATCAAACAGGCCACTTCCAACAATGTTACAGAGGCAAAGGAGAAGTCTTTGGAAAATTACAGCAGCCTAGTTATCGGCTCTCTTGACAGTAAGCGAAAGTTTTATCGACACTAAAAATATGAAGAGCAACTTAATTTGTGCCAAGTTTGCATTTTTATACGTTTTTGTTGCAAGGCGAGGGGGTAGAAGAAGGGAGCGATGCTGGGAGCGAAATTGAGAGGGCAGAACGTTTGACTAATTTAAGTCTACCAAGTTTTCAGTCCAAAGAGGATGATCAAGTAGATGAGGTGTTGTCGTCGGTTGCATCTCCGCACCGAACTAGGCCTGCTATTCTATTCCAGGAATCTGAAATAGGAACTTTTACAGATGCTGATGTGCCATTAAAATATTGTTGTCGATATTTAGTATCGTCTTTTTTGCTAACTGGAACACCCGGCCAGTTGATTCCTGACAAAATATTTCGAGTTAGCGTAAAATCTCTTGCCCTCACCTGCGTCGGTCACATTTTACGACTCTATCCAAATATGCTTTTCTCATCAATTGACAAAAGTCGTAACGGAAATGAGGACCAACAATACATAAGCGATATATTGCTTTTTGCTGATCATTCCGATCCTCAGATCAGAGGGAACGTTGCTACTGTTATCGGCGCTTTTTTAAAAGCTGTATTCAATCAATCTGGTGACAAATATGAAAATATGGAGATTTTCTGTAAATCTACGATACCCGATAGAATAAAGGACGGAATTTTGTCACTAGAAAATCTTGTGGCACTACTTTTACAGGTGAGCGTTTGTATCCATGATATCATCAGTTTCTCAAGGAGGGAAAAAAATTATTTCCCAGGTGTATGTATATCCTCGTTAAAGAGAAATTTGAATGCCTGAAAATAAAATCCATTTTCATTGCTGGTATTAAATTCGTTCCTATAAAACCTTCTCTTATAGTGTCCATTAGCATCTACTGAAATTTCTCAGCAATCGTATATCTGGTTTACAGGGTCTAAAAGATGAATCGGCAACAACGTGCAGACAGACACTTTCAGCATTGAATATATGTCTGACTGATATAATAGAGTCGTCAAATAACAAATATGCGTTACCGATTCTACAAGCACTTCCACTACTAGTCAAAAATCCGTATTTCCTTGTTAAAGTGAAACTAGTTGAAGTTCTCAGTGATTTGCCGTATACCACTATCCAATATGTTACTGGAGATTCACAGTTTCAAGATAATATCATTTCCGTTATGATTGAACTATTGGGGGACCAAGATCAGAGAGTACGTCATGCCACGGCTATTGCTATAGTTAAGTAAGTCATTTGTTTGATGATTTGAAACTTGTTTTAATACTTATAATCTGACATGTTCAACAGACTTTATAATGGTTTTTTTTTTTGCAGTATTGTTCCTTTACTGTATTATCAACATCCAAATGAAGACCCGGTGACAAGAAAAGCTTCAAAATTAACAGAAAAATATTTATCTGACATTATATCAGACCCGTTAGATAATGCTTTCTATCAAATGGGTCAAAACTCATCGGTCAACAGTCTGCCAAAGCCATTTGACTCATTGTACCAACAGGACGGAGATATATACGATGAGAAAATCGATTCTGTATTGTCGAGAATAGTCAGTTTGCTCACAAAAAAACTTGTCATAGGTTCTTCAAAGTTCTTAAATTATGGATGTTGTGAATCTCTCAGTTTACTCAGTGAGACTTTCCTGGCTACGACCTATCCAAGAGCTTGGGATTGCTTGATTCCGAAAGTAATTGTAAACAGGAAGTCATACAAAAGGTCAAACAGTCGAGGAGATAATGTCATCGAAACCCTATTACCCGGAGATACTGTTGCCACTCCGACGAGTAACGGATTAATATCTTTAACCACGTCGTTATTATCCTCTTCGCCATTGAGCTTGGATCTTTTGATGCACAGACACTTGATGCTGTTGGCTGGTAACTTGGCTTCGGGAATGGCTCTAAGTAATTTGAAGCCGACCGAACCTGTGAACAAAATTGATACTGAACCAGTTAAATTGTGGGGTTTGTTTAAGGACAAACAGATGCATCAACATCTCGAACAACTGCTGACTCACGTTATCAGAGTTCTGAATACATTCGTACACGTTATTGATGAGATACAGCTACAGCATCCTAACACAAAGTCTGCTTTGCCACCCCTACCTTCCGCTCAGTCATTATCTCCTAAGAGGAAGTTATTACCGGATCAAAAGTCAAAGGAAAAAGATGAAAAGATACCGAGCTTGAAAGTTGGGAAAGAACAAATGGGCGCATTTATAGGTCTTCCACATTACATGAAATTGCACGATATTTTAAAAGCCGCTAATTCTAATTACAAAACAACGCTAGAGTCAGAAGCGAGCGAAATGTATCTGTCTCTATTAAATTCTACACTCCATGTTCTATCGCAAATATTAGAAATAGCAACCATTCAAGAAGCCGGTAGGATCGCCGAAGAAATATTACACTATTTACAGACAACAGTTGTATTGTCACCAACTGCTACAGTCCAATGCGTACAACAGCTATTGAAATGTTTGTTCGGTAGTAATTTGAGTCTTCGATGGATAGATCCGGATTATCAAAAAAATTTCGAAAGGAGAAACGTTTTCACTGACGACTCTAACGGATTTTATACACAATGTTTTCAAACACCAGCAAGACAAATGGCAGACATGATCAAAGCAATTGGAAACAATTGTCGAGGTGGAAATGAGCCAAGTACTGGGTAAGTTCTCTACTTGACATTCGATTTATAAGTTTTATATTTTCTCATTATTATTCTAGATCTATTCAATAATTATGTTTATAATTTCTAGCTGGATTGGTCTGATGCATAGAAGAGATCGTAGAATGAGCTCAGTGTTTAAAAATTTGTCACGATATTCGGACCAGAAAGCCTCCGTGGCTTCTTTTATTAGACTTTTTGAGCCTATGGTGATAAAATCTCTTAAACAATACACAGTAACAAGTTGTATACCGCTTCAATGCAGAGTTCTACTGTTGTTGAGTCAGCTGGTTCAATTGCGAGTTAATTACTGTTTGCTAGATCAAGACCAGATATTCATTGGCTTCGTTATAAAGCAGTTCGAGTTCATAGAGGAAGGTCATATTCCAGAGACCGAAGAACTGATACCAAAGATATTTAACTTCCTTGTTAATCTATCATACGACAAATATCACTCAAAAGCGATAATCGGAATCCCTAAAATTATACAGCTATGCGATGGACTTATGGCCAGCGGACAGTCTCCACTAACTCACTGCATTCCAGCCCTCATACCTTTAATCGAAGACATTTTTCTAGCTAGGAGTTCAGGCTCCACCGCAGCTGAACAAAAAGAGCTTGAAACAACGAGAGACGTTCTAGTATCCATGCTGCTAAGACTCGTCGAATATCATCAAGTCATTCAACTGTTAGCAACTTGTTTCACGGAATCTAGGTACAGCAGCGATGCTAATGGCGAAGAAAAATGGCGCAGATGGTCCAGACTAACTGTAGACTCTTTGCTTCCAGTATTGGCTACTGGTAAAGTTAGACTAGAGACAAAAGAGGCTCATATAGCTCTGGTCAAGCTTTTTTCAGCCGTATCTCCGACTGTATTTAGACCAGTTGATCCACTGCTCAAAGTATTGTTCATCCAAACACCAACTCCACAAGATTCTATATTGACGTTAAAGCGCTGGTTGGGAACAGTGAACGTAGTTCTACTCTCTCTGATATCATATGCTAAAGAGGAAGCAATGCTGGCCAGACTTTCAGATCTGAGTTTATACAATGCTAACTTTCATCTCGGGTCTCTTTATCACTCAAATGAGGCAATGTCTGATCCATTGAACGCTACAAATGCAAGTACGTTTGATATAGCACCAGAGAAAGTGTTGGCAAGATTTCTCTTCAAAGTTATTGGCCTTATTACGGCGAAAATATACGATCTTGTCGGTCTAATTAATCACAACAACTACGATTGTTATCTGAGTGCCGCTAATTGTGCAGGGAACGGCGACTACTTGATACAGCAATTTGCATTCTTTTTACAACTCTGTATTCACATGTTCGAGTCAGGAAGCCACTGCAAAGTCGCTAATGCAACAATGCAAATGATACAAGGAAGAAACATGCCGGAAGAGGATAAACTGCCAGTAACTGAATTAAACTCACTGATGCTTCAACTGACCAGTAAATGTCCGTTATTAACGTGCCAGTGGGCCTATTTAATGACGTTACTTAGTTACAGTGAAATGGAATTCTGGGAAAAAGTTTTGGCCAAAAAAATTCCGAACATTGTAGCAGGTTCAACTATGAGTAAGTACAGCGCGAGCACCGCTACTTCCAATAAGTCAAAGCCAGCAGAAGAAGACCTGCACGGTATTAATGGTGAAATAGTTAGAAAAGGTGGAACTATATTATTCTGCGATTACGTATGCGAAAATATAAACGACGCCGAACCATTGACTTGGCTTTTGATCAATCATATAGAAGAAACAATAAATCTAGCTAGAGAACCTCCGGTCAGAGAACTACTGGCTGCTGCTGTTCATAGGAATCCTGCAGCAAGCGGACTGCTAGTACAAGCTATAGCTGCAAGATGCTTAGACTTGTCGAAACCAAGTTTTGTGAAAAGGTTGTTGCAGTGCTTGGAGGGTACACACCATTCGCAGAGCGGAGCTCTGATATTGGCTATGGTGCCGAGACTGCTTACTTCGAAACATTTGGCTCTTTGTAGACTTGCAGCAAAAATAGCTAGTCGAAGAGCAGAAATTCTGTTAACTTTGAATCCTGATGACATAACAACTCAGTTGCCTAGAGATGATTTCATACAGATGATGAACACCTTGTTCTCTACAAGATTGGGAAAAAAACATAGCGGACTGGTTAGTTTACTCAACAAATTAGGCACGCAAAACTACGATTTATCACCGTTAGAATTGGAACATCGTAGGACGTTCAATCCGTCTACTATAAAAAGTATCCATCTTGATCGTAGCTGGTTTTTTATTCAGACAAAACTGCGCTGTTGCCATCCTAACAGTAAATATAGTTTATTTGAGTCAGCCGAACTTCTTGGTAATCTCAGCTTTGAAGGCTGCCTAGAAATAATGAATTGCAACGAATTTAGCGTGAAAATTTTGGGAGAGTGTATCAAGCTGGGGATTAGGAATACAATCAGAAAATGTCAGGAAATTGAATTCGTTAGTAACGCTATTGAAACTGATGTAGTCTTTGAAGAAAATTCACTTTATAAAGCAGCCAAACAATGTTTGCTGCAACATGTACAAAACGTTAATGAACTTGTGCCAAAACAGCGAGAAATCTTCAATCCTATCAGACGAGATAACAGCGTCAAGGAAGCTAAATATTCGACAAGGATTTCCGAGTTATTAAACGATACAGTTTACTGGGACATTTTGTTCACAATTATTCCATCAGTTACTATTTACATTGAAAAATTACCAACACTATTGAAATACGGTCTTTCTGAGATTGAATCAAAATTCGAGGACGATTTGGCCAAGCTTGGGCTTCTGTGCTTCGAAGTGATACACTGGATGATAAAAGAATCTGAGAATGATTTGAGAAAATTGAAACCGCAAGAGTTAGAGGCAGCATTGAGGTGTGCCCAAGTTATTTTGAAAAATCAAAATCTGCATAAATCGTTCGGTAGTAATCCTAACTGGGTTTGCACTGCTTCAGCAACGTTGATTACGATTGTCGAGCACTCGTTGGCAACTAATCAGCGACTCCCTTTTGTCAACAACTGTGGGCTACAACCAGCGCTAGAAAATAATGAAACAAGACCCTATGCAGAAGCCTGTATAGAAATGGCGATGCTTGTGGCTTGGTTGGAAAAAAGCCAAGGAGATGATTGCGCGGATAACATTCCCTTGTTTTTATTTAATCCTATTAAAAGTCTGATTATAACTGTAAGCCGACAATCTTTAGTCAATTCATTCGTCCTTGCTCCTCCGCTAGTTTGGAGACATGGCTGGCATGTAGTTGGTTCCGGTCCAACAAAGTGCCAAATACCGTTATTATCTTCGGAATCAAATTTCTTACACGAAGTTGAGATCCTAGAACAGTTTATTTACAGAATAACTTTATTAGGGTGGACGTCTAGGCTACAGTTTGAGGAAACTTGGATGGCTTTGTTGAGCGTTTTAAACATAACGCAAAATGAGAGCATGCCTTCAGAGGAATTGGCTGCCTCCATTCAAGCCACTAGCTTAGCTGTTCAAGCTATAACCAGCCTATTAACGCAAACATTGCTTTTACCTTGCCCTGGAAACTCTGAGAATAGCAGTCTCATTCATCAGCCAAGAGATCCGCCACCTCCCTTGCACAAGATTAGTTCTCAAAAGCTTTACACAATTCAAGAAATGCTTATAACAAAGTTTGAGTATGTTAGCGATACGAAAAATGAATACGGATTAACGCTAGATCACATTTTTCACAGAGGAAATATTGAGAGAGTTTCAAACAGGCACAATTACAGCTACAGTCAACTATCTGTACCTTATTTGTGGGCGTCGTGCTCTCTACACGAAGATAAACTCAGTTCTAGTGTTCTCGAGCTGAAAACCTATCGTAACAACGTGTTAGCTTCTTTGTCTTTAGACTTGAATTCCTGCCTTCGGTTTCTTCTTGAACTTTATTCATCGTGGACATTACCACGGGCAAACACCCCATTGAGATTATTGAACGAAGTTACGAAGTCAATTTTGGCTATCTCAGAATTGTTCACTGAGAGATCACAGTACCAATGGATGCTTGATACTTGCTTAGACTTATCCAGAGTTCATCCAACTGAAAATGAAATATTACACCAATATCTCGTCATTGCAGCTTGCAAGGCTACCGCTGTTCTCACGCCATTGGTAAGTGAGCATAATTGATTTGAATAAATTGTGTTGAATTATATTTGCTTACGACAGAGATATGTGCCTGCTTGCATGCATTATCACAAACTACAATCATGATAAATATTTTTGTAGGATGGGGAGACTTTGGAAAAAGTCAAACGCCTCGTAGAGGCCAGTTTAAAGTCTGGATTTTTACCAGCTAGGGTTTTTGCGTTACATGGAACTTTATATCTGTTACAAAGTGCTGTATTCGCCCGTTGCGACGAAACTATGAATATTATTCATCCTTTAGCCATAGAGTATATCCAGAAGCATATAGATACCCAAGATTGGCAAGGGTAAGATTTATTATAAGTTCATTTTCTACCTAAATCGCGTTATAATCTTCATCACATCGCACATCAGATTAACTTCATTGATAAATCTAAACTAACAGATAACTCAATCTAACGAAAATTTTCTAATACAAAGATTCTATTCAACCATTGATCGATTAATTTAGTGTTCTGAGCCAAAGCGAAGAACACCAAGGCGTTATGTGGGCTCTAGTCTTTTTCCTATTGGAACGTGCTGAAGATACACCACCGGATGCAGAAGCTCCTGCAGTTCTGGAGCTCGTGCTTTCTCTAGTCAATACTCAGAATATTTCAACGTCGCTTCACCAGACCCTGTTGCAGGTGAGGGAAAGCCAAGTCTCTTCTAACTTTCTGGATGCATAAAATAGCATAATGAAAGCTTTATAACATCTGGTTTATAATTGTCAGGGTCTGGAGAGATTGGTTGTGACGAAAAGCGTAGTTGGAAAAGTTTCGGAGCAAATTGTTAAAGTTGCTGTTGATAGACTAAAACAAGCAAGTCCAATACTAGCTTTACCGGCTCTGCAGCTCTTGTTGACCTGCATGTACACCGGAGCAGCTGAAAAATTGAATCAACCAGAGATCGAGGAACCTCTGCCAGACGAAGAGCCAGAAGTATTGGTCCAGTCCATTGAAAGGACGTCCGCAATATTTGATAGAATAAAAAAAGGACATCCTATGGAAGTTGAAGTATTATGCGAGGTTCTGCCAGGTGTTCTTGGTGACTTTTTTCCACCTTCTGAAATTCTCACCAAAGTTATTGGCGAATTTTTATCACCTCAACAGCCTCACCCAAGATTATTATCTGCCGTTGTCTTCCAGGTGAGTTGTGCTCTGTTTGACGTAAATATTGATGTTCGATCGGTGTCGGTGTAAATATTGGTGTTTTGTCGGTGTTGATCGGTGATTAGTTACAAAATTGATTGAAATTTACTGATACAAAGAAAATTATCACTGTCAAGGTCTGCGAGAGAGCTTGCAACAGTGCGCAACTTGGATTACTTCAGGACTGGGTCGTTTTCAGCCTACCAAATTTCATACAGAGTTTACCAATCGCAATGTCAACTTGGTGTTTGTCCTGTTTTTTTATAAGCGCATCGACAAACCCATGGCTGAGAGCGTTGTATCCTTTTAGTGATTAGGAATACCAAACAATAATAATTATTCATTCAATGACAGAAAATTTCACTCTCACATGTATCAGACAATGTCTATCTGTCTTAACACAGATTTTTCGAAAATAATTCTTAACGAGTTGATAAAAGCTTTCCACATGTACAGTCAAGAATTGGAAAGTACGAGTATGAGGATAAAAAAATCCTCTGTATTTCGGCGGCTGATTTTTATCAGAAGGTACGTTGAAAATGCAACTGTATTTTTTTTTACTCATGTGATTTTTCACCGATTCTTTATGTTCTGGAAATTTTCCAATGCAGCTATCGAATGCTAATCAAAAGATGGCCTTTGTTGAAACCTTTGAAACTGCGGCAAAGGAACCAGGGACTCCTTTCAGTGATATATTAGCATCCCTGTAGCTGGTGTTGATCGCCAGTATTTCTACCTCGATGTGACGTACAACGGATTAATAATTAAATATTTGAATAAATGTATATTCTATTTGTTTGTTTCACTGTACAGTATGGCAATTTTATGCGCAATGTTGATGAAACTATTATTAATTTTATATTTATATGTATATAAATTATATTTATTGATATACTGCGTCATTGAAAGGAAAGGAAAGGAAATGAAAAGAGAAACAATAAATTTTATTTTATATCCAAGACTTGTCATAGTTTATACTACAAAGCGAATAATTTTTAAGCTATATCTCTCATTTAGGGAGGAGGGAGGGGCGGGGGGGGGGGGGACATACCTATATCTACTTTTCTACAATTTTATGCACATCTTAATTTTAAAAAGTTCTATCACTCCTTCGGCCGTTGTTTATAAATGTTATTCATGTAACAGAAGAGTCTTAACGTTATGTAGTAGAGTATTTCAACAAAGGATATTATACTTGCACCAAGGAATAGGCCAGCAGCTCCGCCAACTGAAACTGTTGATAAACCAATTGTGCAGGCCACAACTTGATAATTGGTGTTGTTTATTTTTTATATTGTATTAGTTTTCAGTTTTAAGTTTTGATGAAAATATGCAGGTCACAAGAGTTATAACTACCAAAAGAACTGAAAACTATTTTCACAAATTAATCACACACTGATACATGCAATGGATGTTAATCGTATCGCGTGTAACCTACCTAAAAATTCGTTGAAACCAAAGAATACTTCATGGCGTAATTTGTTGAACGGAAATTGTAGGTCGATACTCAATATTCCACCCATCATGAATATCAATCTATTTAATAAATACAGTGAAATCAGTTAACAACTAACAACTTACAAAGTTACTATATAAATGCACGGTTATATTATCTTTATTTCATTTGCATTTTGAAGTTGTCTTCCAAACGGCCCCAAGCCACTTTTTCAACACGTGCTAATAGTAGACCCCCAGCATTATTTCCCAAGGGAGATAATGGATATTATCTCCCTAGGGAGGTAATGAGTGCATTCCCTCCGTTGAAGGAAGGAACTATTTCGAAAGTTTTTAAGTTTTTCAAAATTTTAAATTCTAAAAGATTTGAAAAATGTCTGCCCTACATGCACGAAAAAAGGCCTATACGAGTACATGCACTTGTTAAAAAAAAATACGCATATGTATGTACAACAAGAGGGGGAGGGCAAAAATAACCCATTTACCCTTCTTGTTGTACAATGTATGTACTATTATGAATCGTTATTACTTGTCGTAGTCGATTTCGTTGGTACGAACAGAAATTATATTATATCTGGCTGTGTCACAACTGTCTGGACAGGCGCAGTAATTTCCCTTTGTATGCAGTATTGCGGCTCTCATTTGTGACGAATCTCCAACGCAGCGTAACTGCGTTGCATTACAAATCGGTATCCCACCTGTAAAGCAGACATATGCTCTGCTGCACCGATTATGATATAAATCTACATAATTTCGCATGTTCTTAAATTGCATTCATTACAGAGTTTTCATATCATGCAAATTCAAATGCTTAATAAATTACTATACTTCGAAACAGCGCACAGTTACTAAAAAAAAAAGTATATAAATAATCATAGATAATCACACTTACGCATTGGCCTGGCGAAATGAGGATAGCACCCACATTGCCTTTTAAAGTAATTATATCTACATTCCATCACACACATATTACGAGTATATACTGGCCACATTTTCAAATTGCCATCCTCTGGATAATTACACGGTCGTTGAGTTTGTGATAACTTTTTCAATTCATTCGAGCTCTCCACTTCTTGGACATCAATTTTTATCTCTAGCACTCCACGTTCTGCATACTTATACCATGGATCTCGAAATTTGGGCAACTCGTTAGGGTGGTGAATACCCATCTGTTAATGATAGAAGTTCAGTTGGTTCGTTATCTACATTACGCCCGTCAGCCTATTCTCAATACACCTAATCATAACATACAGGGTGTCCCAATTTAAACGATCCATTACGTTTCCAGCCGACCTAATGGTTCATTTGGAAAATGTGTCCTACAAAAGTTGTATGGTTCAAAGAAGGAAAGAAGTTGGCGTTATTGGACCTTGAACGGATCGTTTAAATTGGGACACCCTGTATATGGGTAAAAGAGCCGAGCTATTTCTTATACTGTGCATTATCTTCCCTTTTCATCAAGATGTTATTAACTATATAAAGACAATTAAGCGTTATGCTTAAGTATAGAAGATTATCATAAAACACTTTCTTCATACGGTCCGAGAATATTTTGTACGGAGATCCTCTCATTTCGATAAATATATGTGTATACTGGTAGGTCATTCTTCGGGAAGATGGTCCAGTTATCTGAGAGCCAATAACTGAAAGAAAAGTACTTATACTTGCATTCGCACATGACTTTGACATTGCTGCGATATAATATCAGCTTTTAAAAAGTTACTGACAATATGAAAAGCAAAATTATTCGGAAGTTATTGAATATTCTAGTCAGTACTTTCGCAATATATACTGGCAGGGTAATTACTATGAAAAGCAGCTCCACTAAGTGAAGGACTGCATTTTTCATCAACTTCAACATGTAAATTTGGAAGTTTTTAACAACGGTTGTCTTATGCGTTAATTTTTCTAAAATTTATTCTTACTCCACAGACGCGTATTGATCATAGTTCCCGTATACGATCGTACACATCCCTTTCTCCGTTATAATATGAGTAGTTGACGAGTTAGATTCGACGCAATCTGCAGCTGTATTTCCTCCTGTGGAGCATTGAACTAGCTCAACATTCGCGTACAAATCGCGGAGTATTCCCAGCCATTTTTCTGGGGGGCTTCCGTTGTATATTGGTGTCTGATTCAGTGTTGCATACGTTGCATTGGAAATGAATATGAAAAAATTTCTCGCCTCTTGTGTATCTTTGATACCAAATCTGTGGAGATAATGGAAACCCATTTTCTTTTTCGTTATTCGATAATTACCTTGACGGTGAACCAAATTCAATTATAATTATCTAAACCTGAATATTTCAAATAAGTCGTGTGTTATAACTTATGACTTGTAAAATCAAAGTTATTTGGGATGAAGCTGACACGTACTTCTCGAAAACTTCGGGAAACTTTTCCGGTGAAACCTTGTCGAACAGGCACACAGTTATTGCTGGCTTCGTAACGTTAAAGTTTTCATATTGAAAATCCACCACCATGGATGTCGGATTATTCTGGTACTGATCCCAATAGTGTAACGATGATACAACCAAACATGCAAGGGCGACACCGAGAAACAGCATTGTCAAAATCCTTTAATAAACCAATTCGACCATGTGAATCGAAGTCATTATTTCATAATAATTGGAGTCACACACACGCTGAAGTTATAACGTTCTATTTCATTGTGAGTGAATTAGATTTATCTGTCTTATTTTACGCATTATCTACTAGCTATTATTATAATTTTTGGATAGGATGAAACTTCTGAAAAATATTTTCTGCCTGCTTATCTAATTAAATACATCAATATCTAACATTGGTCTGGAAAGTGATAACACCTGTCCAGAGTAAATATTCGTCTTATATTTAAAGCTTGAATCTCACACTGTCTCGTGGACTATATGTATTTATTATAACAGAGCAATATTGTAACGATTAATGAACTGGGTTTGAATCTTAATTTGACCTCGAATAATGGACTTGAAAACCGTCTTTAGAGGTCAGGAAAAGTTTGAATGATTTTTACTAACAATGCGTCTCTTCTTACTGAAAATTTCCGGTTCGATTCATCCGGTCGTTCGAAATTCCTATGAATCTCATCTGAAATATGCTGAATTTCCAGCAAATTCCATGGGAAATTCGAACGACTGCATGAATTCATCTGAAAATTTTCAGTAAGGCTAAATTACCACTCAAATATGCATTAGATTCATGCAAATATGATAATAATGCCGAGATGCGTCTAGGTAATTATATATGGATAGTGTTTTCAGAAATTGTTATTTTGGAGATTTCAAAGCAGAAGACATCGCCTCGGAGCTGCTATTTGAGTGCACAAAGGGGCCCATCCTCATAATTGGTTTGAGTATTTTGAAATTAGTTATGCTAGGAATTTTCAAACTTACTGATGCGACTAGAGTGTATAAATGTGCAATACTTGCAATAAATTTATACCTCTCAACAAAATGTCTATGTGGTGCAGCAATGTGATTAAATCCATGGATAGTTGTTTTGTTAAGAAATTCAACAATGAACTTTCCCGGCGATGTTTTTGCATGGATTTTTCCTATACCCAAATGGGTCGCAGACGTGCCTAGACGACCCACGTCTACCTGTTTGAACAGTTTTCGTTTCACCACGTGGGGTACAAGCTCTTCAACATAATATGGCGTTATACTTTTGTCGTAATTTTTCAACGATTCTGCAGAAATATTTTGCTCCATTGTTAAAGTTTGAAAATATTGCTCGCAATCGACGAGGAAAAACTAAACGTATGTATGTACATGTGTTAATATAATTGCAGACTCGTATACGGAATCTGAATTCGTAATGCAATATCGTTGTGACCTGGATGTCGAAAGATAAAATCGTTGTTGCATCGTAGCAAAACTTATCAGATGAATATTATAATGTGATTGTAGCTCAGCACGCGCACGTGAAAAAATATTTTTTTTTGAATTTCCTGATTAGCATTAATTTTGAAATAAGTATATGAGCGATGTAATCAACAGGTTCGGACTCTTCAGATATAACTGTAATTGAATAAATTGATAATGTTACGTGTTTACGAATCAAACAAATAGAATATTCCATATCTCGTCGAACAACGGAAATGGCGATTATTATCTGAGGCCGTGAGTATTATAATCCTGATTATTAAATATCCTTTCCCACAGGTATACGCTATACGCTATACGCGTCGAAATTCCTCTTCTTCGCAAAGTACGATTATTTTTAGGACGTGGTATTATGAAAACAATTTTCAATCGACATTGATAAAATTAGGAAGAATATATGAACATCATTATTTTTCAACACGGTCAATTAAACAATCAACTTGTGTCTGTTTATAGGTATAGCCAAATTTGAAAAAGTCGCGTCAAAGTAATGTTGAGTGTGTAGAATTAGGGAAATTGATAAAGCAACAAAACGAAAGCAATAACGTGAAATTCAAAGTCAATCATTTTTCAGTCAACGCTCTAGTAAATAATAAATTCAACGACCCGGAGAATTCAAACTGTTCGAAGTCCGTTGCTTGCGGCAAAAGTAGTTCGCAAATTCGCCACCAAGATCGCAGAAGCGTGATCTCCGGAATTATTTTAATAATGGCATTATGATGATTACAGGCGTACAAATATAAAAATTGTTGGCTACTTTCCGCAAGGATATAAGCCTTTGGAGAAACAAACAATATAAAAATTGTTTGAAAGTCTATTTATTGTAACTGGTCTGCCATGACTATTAATTTTTCAACAATATAAACGTTACCTGAATATAAAAAATTAAAAATCACCCGTATATAATAAAACATGTCAGATGAATAATTTATTTTCGAACAACCGCCTTCGTGTATCCATTTTTACGTATATTGATTTACTCATTATTATAAATACTTTATCAGTATAGTGAATTATGCAGTTTTTTTACCCGCGAACTCGGTAATCTTCTTACATAATCGTGCTGTAGCTGAAGTTACTCTATTCATATTATTTTGTAAATACAAATAAATAGACAAAGTACCGAATCGAATTAAAACTCAATTCCGAACGCTGGGTCCTACTGCAGGGATAACTGCAACAGTGCTTTTTGGATAGCTCTACATACATACATACATTTTCAATTGTATGATTTTTAAATATTCAAATATAGCGCCTTGTCATATGCAACCCGTGTACAGCTTGTCTATTCGGTTTAGGCACTCGGCAAAAGTTGGAACTATCTCAAATTGACGGTTTTAAATCCCGTTCAAAAAACATCATTCAAGACCTTTACCTTTTTCATAACCCGCGATATTCAGTTACCGTCTTTGAAGTTTGAATGCTCAATTTGAGCAGCAAAGTGCAGTGTGTAGTGATTATTGGTGGAATACGAGTTTAATAAATGGAATAACAGTATCACGGGCGAGTATAATATCGACGAAATGAAAATTCTAATACAAACGCCGTGATAAATATATTTGACATATTAGCTTACAACTAACCTCAATTCTGTTGTATTATAACGAATTTTTCCGAGTGTTTCAGAGAAAAATGGAAGGATAATATTGAATGATGTTTAATTAGAGTCATGTGTTTCTTCAACACACTATAAATATGAGTACGTTTACTTTAAAAACACCCTGGCGTAGTATTTACGCGCGCTTGCATTGTGCCTCGCGCATGCGCACAAATATAGACTGATGTTTTGAATTCTGAACTTATTCGCGATTCGACCGAAGCGCGTGAAGTGCCTAAACCGAATAGACAAGCTGTACCTACTCGTATAGTTCGCAAAGCAGGTGGCGCACCTACGTTGATAATACACGAACTAATTTTCCCGCAATCAGACGAGCAACAGCCGGTTTGAAATCATCGCGACATAATGTTATAATTCGTCTGAATTGATTCGCTGAATTTGTTATTTATTGCCGGAAAATAATCAACGCTAATTTATGCAACTATTTGGGAAATCATAGCGCAAGCACAGCACGAATAAATTATTGTACAAACATACCTACCTATATCAGTTTCGAGAACTCTGCTCGGTGTGTGCGTACGTTTAACGCATTTTAAATACCAGCTAATTACTTCCGAGAACCTGCAAATCGTGCAGCTATGAGGATAACGTGAAAGATAACTTCTACTAAACATACCACAGTAATAAATTCGTCGATTTATTTTCCTGCCGAATGAACATCACTTTATTCCTTATTAAACAACAATATATTTATATATGTGTGTATGTATATTGTATATTGTACGTGATATTATAATCTAATGTAGGCTACAACTTATTCATGAATAGGATGAATTTTTTTTATTTTATCCTAGTAATTCTACTGTAATGTGAGATACTACTACGAACGACTAATATACGCGTGGATACGGTTGATTATGAATTTTATGAATATCATTAAAATGACTTGTTTAAGTAATAGCAACTTATCAAACTATGACGGATTCGGTATTAATTATATTGTAAATACAAAAGATAAGTACATTATTATATATCTGCAATGAAGACCGACATCAAGTTGTCTATAATATAGATATATATATATAGTACATCAATCAGTTTGAATACATATTTTCAAATATTTGTTGATTATTTATAATTTAAGTATATCATTCACACCCATGCGCCGGTTGTTGTTATTTTTTCAAGAAATTTCCTTGAAATATACACACTAAGCTTAATGAATAATTACTGTATCAACTAGAAACTGAGGAATGGTTCAATAACGTATCCGAACTAAAATCTATTTCGTGTTGGACGAAAGCGCGTCTAATCCTCATTAATTTCTGCTTTCTCTATAGATATAATATTTGTTAATAAAATATTTTAAACAAATGACCTCTTTATCTATATCAATAGTATAATTACACACTAACACATATACGATCTACAAATGTTTCTAAATTGTCAATTATTACGCAGCTGTTGATTTATTTTAATATTAAACTTATCGAACGACCGTTTAATTGGGCATTCGATAAATATATTAATGGAATGATTCAACTACATAAATACATCTATAAAATTACTCGCATTGTGCTTGAAAAATCAAGCACCAAGTGCTCAAAGTTAAACTCATATCTTTAACTGAGTTTAAATCCACCAACTTAACATTCCTCATTATATTCTAATATCAATCGATAATTTAACTTATCTTTAATAACACGTAAATTACACAATCTATATCATAGGGGTACACTCAGTTTCTTAGTATTTCAGACTTGGACATTTTTCCATTTTTTTTTTCTTTCGTTTTATACCTTTAAAATCAGCAATAATCAAATTCAATCATATCGTTCGAAGGAATACATCTTTTTTACATGTTATATCATCAGCGAAGAAAAAAAACACAGGCCTTCGTGTCTTCAATTTCAGGTTTGTTAACAATTAAAATGATAGGTGGTAATAATAATAATAATAATAATAATAATAATAATAATAATAATAATAATAACAATAATAATAATAATGATAATAATAATCAAGTCCCTGGATTATCAAGCAATCTTTATTGGGGAAGATTCTAGATGAGGTCGATAGGAGGGAAAATTTATATTCAAATTCTAATTATAACGTAGTTGTTCTAACGTATCCCTTTCAGAGATCCAGAGGCCATGAAAGAATATGACTAGCTCGTTTAATTAGTTTAACTTTGATTTGAAATTGCGTTATACATGTATAGTGGGTAAGAATTCAGACATACACATAGGAACATCGATAAGTATATATTATATGTATATGGGAAATTCCACGTGAGCTTGGCCGGGGTTTGACCTCGTTTTTTTTATAATTTTTTTGAACCTTTTTTGGGTGATAGTATGACGCTTGAAAACATGAAAAATATCACTTTTTCGTTCTCATAATCAACCCTTTTTTGTCTATGAGCCTCCAAACTTATCTCAAAATCGTCCTGACTTGAAATTTGGATGATATTTTATTTTGAAAGTCGAAAATTTTCGTATTTTTTCCATCAAAATCGGTTAGGCCGTTTTTGAGGTATATTGGGTTTATTAAAAAAAAAAATAAAGAAAGTGATATCTTCCATGTTCTCAAGCGTCATGCTATCCCCAAAAAGCATTTCATTAAAATTAATGAAAAAAAAAAAAAGCCGAGGTAAAACCCAGGTCAAGTTCACGTGGAATTCATTCACCATATACCTGTACGTATAATTCAGAATATTTTCATTCTTACCTAACGCAATGGAATAATATATGATATAGCGTCGCATTCATCAACTTATAATATCAGACGGTTGTTTCTCGAAAAATTTTCACCGGAGAATCTGCGTGCTTTATGTGTATATATCGGGTTATAGTTGCAGTACCATTGTTGTATACTTCTTGCGGACTTGTTATGCTTGGTGATCGTGATTTAAGCTTCTCTTCAACATGATTTGTAACCGTAGAAGCATCTGCGCCAGAAACAGTCAGTTTTAGAGTACAGGTATGTGAAACATCTACTAGTTTAACATTAAAGAAAAAAAGAATAGCTATAATACATCTTCATTTTCTTAAAAATTTTGTCTCTATTTTTTCTTTTTCAAACATTGAAATTAATTATGGAATTTAATTGATGAATTATTTGATAATTGTTGAAGAAATAGATAATAAGTTTTGAAATTTTAATTTTAGAGTTTCTGTTCTTTTTTTCTTTTGTTTTTTTTATTGAATGACCAGAAATTTTTAATTTGGAAATACGTTATTGCAAAAGCGAAAATACGTGGCATGGGATAACACGATACTTAAAACACAATAATTGCATGCAGAATTATACAATTTGAATTCATAAAGAATATTGTAACATATAAAAATAAGCAAAAATAAATAATTACCTTCTCAAGATAACGACATAGGTATAACAACAGATAACAAAACATCCGCTAGCAAAAACATCACTGTAATCGTGATTAAATAGAACAATGGTATACACGTATATTGTTAGCAATAGTATAATGCACTAGAGAAGTATATTAAATAATAAAAAATAAAAAAACCACAAAAATCAAGTGAAAAAATTGAACAAAAATAAGTAAATAAATAAATAAATAAATAAGAAACGAATAAAAATTAAATAGATAATCACACGAAACCTTATCACAAAAAAATAAACTTCATCAAGCCCATAAGAATTGTATAATGAAATCCGTAATAACGTAATAATAAGGAAACGTAATATAAGGTGAAAATAATGAAGCAGTACCAAAAAAACTATAAAAATTGATTGTTTGTATTTACAAGAAAAGAAAACGGTATATAGGTATATATACATATAGGTATATATATATTCCATAGATAATTATCTATATACAATTGACTGTTTGAAGCAGCTTAATTCGTACTAACTATATATATATTTTAATGACTAATCGCAAATATAATTAACATTTATATATATTATCGCTACTATACGAACCATTAACGAGAAACGTCAAGCCTCAATCTCTACAATTAATATGGCAAAATAACAATTTGTTTGACAGTAATACAATATCTTTTTATATAGAACAATAAAAGTCACTTTTTCGCGCGACATCGATTTACCGACACGCTTATATCTTATTCATTGACTATATTCTACTAGATCTACTTAATACGCGCGAAAATAAACGGTATCGAAATAGTTTTTATACCTAGTATATGCATTACCATCATATTGTATGTATGTATTATATTGGTCCCCGTTTTACATCAGTTCGCAGATCATTGTATGATATATATGTATAATATTTTTCTATCGGTTACCACTGAACTGTATATTATGTACTATAGAGTTCAGTGTCGATTACTAATATTTTTATTACTAGCTAATTCAATGTTGATAATACGGGATAATCATCGTATAGAAGCAGTTGAAAGTTATACATATTATTAATACTTAAAAAAATCAGTACTTCTTTATATCTAAAGCTATTTTTGATATTGGTCTAGCCTAAGCGTCGATAATCAACACTCGACTCTTTATTTTAAAAACAAAAATATATGTGTTACTTAAATAAGCTTACCACAGTCGGGGAGATTCTGATTTAAAAAAAAAACAAAAAAAAAACCATGTCTTTTCATTATTTTTGTTTATACGTATATCATCATTACTATTTGTTAGTCAATTTTAACAACGAATGGGCGAACTCTGACTTATAAATATATAATTTGGTGTCGATTTACATTTGTATATGGTATAATATATTTACCGTAAATTTACGTAACCGAGTGTAATGTATAGTATTTACAGTATTTTAAATTTGATTAAAACTGTAATCGTACTTTTTTCATATACGACCACGCGCGTGGAGAACATAATTTATATTCTCACAACGTAATATGATTATAATATATACATATTGTAAACTTTGGCAGTTTGATCTAAATACCGAAACTTCTTCATTCATTTATTCAATTATATTATATAAAATTTGATTAGATTATCTCTGTAAAGTTTACGTCACCAAGCACAGAGCTTTAAATTTACTAATTATAACGTAGTATGTATAGTATAAACGATATTCAACATTTTTATTCCATACATAAAATTTAGACAATATCACGGAGACACACAGTGCGTACATTTTGTAAATTATATTTAAATAAAAATAGACTTAATTAATTACTTACCAAGTCATACGTATAGTAAGTTTTTTTTTTTTGCACTGAGAGCTTACAGACATCATTTACTAAAGATTACTCCTTGATTACTTATTTCAAAATCTTAACTTTCCAGCACATGCGCAGTAACATCAAAGGCAGCGCTATGCTTAGTGATTTTTTGACAATCTTAGTCTCATAAGTCAAAATATATGTTAAATTCTTCATTTGAAATAAAAAATCATCGTAAATTATTGAAATATAAAGTTTCTAGAGAAAGTAGTGTGGTAAAATATTTCTATAGATACTTAACAAAAATTGTCTAACGTCACTGTTTATGAATTTTTTACAACAGACTGCGTGTGCGCAAAAATTTTGATAAAAAAGATACTCGTTTTTCTATCTCTGTGTCATAGCAAAACCCACTAAAGTAAAACAAATTAGAGAATTTTCAAGATAAAACTGGAAAGAATTAGTCCTGAGGTGAAATGAATGACTTCTAATACGTCTGAAAAAAAAAACAAAAAAAAAAGCGATACCTTGACCACTTTGTAATAGTTCAATGGGAAACCTGACTACGTCTATAAGCTCTATTCAGTATTTATTTTCACTTTAATATTAATGAAATAATTAATATTTGAGTTAAATATCGTTGGAATATTATTCACCGATCGCGTGGTATAAAAATTACGCACGTTTCATGCAATGTAAAATAAATAACGTACGAAGATTAAAAAAAAAAAATGCAGAGATTCATTATACTTGATACATCGTTCGTTGAGAGATTATGATGAAAAGACCTGGTCAACTGCTAACAGCGCAATCAATTTGATACTCGCTAGGGACCTAAGCTTGCTAACAATTGACAGTCATTATCTACTTTTCTATCGAAAATTGTGTTCAATCACAATAATCTATCTGCACAGACTTCATACTGTGAATTATGAGTAAAAAATAAAAAAAAATAATAAAATAAATAAATATAAATTTGAATTTATGAATGATTATGTTAATTATTAAGGCCACGGAGGGCCATCTATTGCACACGTGTTTAGGTATTTTATTATCGTGATCTTAATTCACGGTAGATATAATTTTATGATATAATGCAGCAGCATCTTCTGCACTTTCCTTTCTCTATCGCAATATCCCTTTTGCATTTCTCAGTAACTTTACGCGCCGTTAATCCTAGTGTTATATTGCCATCCTGACTCTGGGTTGAGTTACTTCTCGTTGTATTTCTCGAGCCTAATATATCACGACGATTTTCAGATCTAGAAACGTCCATTTCATTCGGTGACGATACGTTATTACCAGACGCATTTACGCTTTCATTTATCACCCTAACATCACCATCTTGTGATTCAAATATTTTTAGCATTACACTGGCTTTGCTCTCCGAATCATCTTCAACATATTTTTTTTCTACGTTCACTGTTTCTTTTCCAATATCATCATCGACCTTATCTCCTTTGATTCCACCGTCGGAAAGGTATTCTCTTGAGCTTATTTCATCCTCGGGCTCCTCTACAGTTACCAGTTCTCCCTTTTCGCCGGGAGTATATTGCTTGTTGATATCCTGATCTTTCGACTTTTCAATAAATTCGAAGTTTTTTGATTCTAATGACACATCTTTTTCCAATTTATTTAAACCCTTATTTTCGTCACCGCATGTGATACTGCAGTCTTTGACTAAATAAATTTCATCAAAATTTTCTTTTAATTTTATTTCAGGCACCGATACATACATAGTCTGATCTTGAATGTTTACAAATTCTGATCCATCCTTGTCGTTATTTACCATATCTTCAAAAATCCTGTTGATCTCATCAGACTTTTCAAGGCTCGATGCTTCTCCGCTTAGAGTTTTTGTCCTATTATCAGAGTAAGTGCTCAGTCTGGTTTCGGAATACGTACTGTGTCTGTCATCGTGAAAATTAATGGAACTTTCATTAGACTCTAAATTACTGGCAGTAATAATGGCTATTCGTGGTATAACAAGATCACCATCCACACCGTCATTCAATTTTGTAGAATCTGAACTTGAGAAAGATTCCCGTTTTGAATTTGACATAACATAGTCATAGGCCTGGTGCCCTTTTCCCTCAACCCATGCCTGAGTTAGCAAATGTGATCTTTGCCATGAAACATCGCTGTTGCTTCGATTCTTCCTCACACCAGTACACGACTGTGTCTCGTTACAGTTCATGGATATAGACGGGAGGTCACATTCGCTTGGACTTTTTTTTATTTCTGTACCTGATATTTTTGAGTCTTGATTTTTACTCTGCACTATTAGTTCCAGTTTTGATTTTAACAAGGCTGGTGATACCGCAGTATTTATACGTCTTGAGGTACTCGATACTCGTGGTGCATTTTTGTTGAAGTAAGATTCCCCTTCGTTACAATCGTCTAGTAATAAATCTACTTCCGGTACGTCACCGGATATCACTAACGCGCGAGGACTAGGGCTATCCATGCTGTCTGGGGTGTACGGATCATGCTTAACAGGCGCAGCGTGCAAAAGATTAGCCGAATTGTCGATATGCACCGGTTTACTAAGGTAGCTACGACAATCAGGCAACAAGGACAACGTATCGACGTAGCTGTCGGGTACTTTGAAGCAAAACTGCGGAGCGTTAGCCAAATGGCAACAGTTTACTGTACCTGAATCCGATGGAAGTACGATTCTCAGGTAGACCGGCTGGAAATTGTAAGAAAATAGAAGACAATCACAATGGCTGTATAATATCCTATATTCAACACCCTAAACAAGTGTGTGTGTGTTTTTTTTTTCAAATACTAAGGTCAACATATTTTTCAGACCCCAATTTCAGTACGTGTACAACTTGGGACTGAGGTCTTGGTACAATGTTTTCTATCATGGACACAAAGCTTTATAACTAAACAATCGTTTAAGGACGATAGGTAAAAACAACCAATGAGTAAAATTCATCAAGCATCAAAATATAATTGGTAGTCTATAATCAGGAATCACAGATAACAGCCAGAAGTTGTGAGTATTGGTAATAAAGATCATGAGCAAATTTATACTGGTCACATTGGCTAAGGAATGTTTCTTGAAAGTGTGATATTTAATCCAACAAAATAGTCTTGAAAAGTATATGACTTAGCAAATACAGATTCTTTCACATTTGTTATTTTTTTTCTTTCAGCTTATGGAATTCCCAATGCTTCCTCTAATCTCTAATGATAGAAGCATAATCCCAAATTCTTAGAAAGGTCAACTATAATTTTATACATGATGAATTTTAAAGACGAGACCATAACTCAGATCTGGGGCTTAGTATGTATTCTCTTTTGTTCATAAACGATGCATACATTGGTGATAATAAGACTGACCTCAGCAACTCGGTAAGCTAATTATCGTATTTATTAACAGCCGCAAGTATATCCTCAAAGGTTTCTTTTAAAATCTTTTTAAAGCCATATTGAATGGATCTGGAGTTTCTAAAATGAAATTCTTTATTGTTTTTGGGGTAGCGAAGGAATGTCAAGAAAATAATTGAATCAATAAGCTTTCAGATTGTTCTCCAAACATTCTCCAGCAGGATGACCTAGTTTGTGATAGAAAAATAATACATGTTGAGAAATTTTTTTCTAAAAATCACACAATTTTCATGACCTTCATGTTGTTAAACAGTATTTTGAAAATAACTTATTGATTCAGTTGGTCGCCGACATTCCACTATCCTTCAAACACAATAAAAAAAAAAAATTTCAGAGTCAAAGTTAGGTGGGTTTTCTAAAGGCTAAAGTTGATTGACTATTCTCTAGTTTCAACCCTCTCTCTCACTCTCTCTAACTTGAGTGCTACTAAGTGAAAAAAAAGTCTGTATATCATCTATTTTAAAACAATTACACAGCAGTGAGTAGCAAAACAAGTTTCTTGGCATCTGACGTCATAACGCTGTCTTTCCACCGGCTCCACTCTGGCCTTAAAAAGATCTCATTCCCGTCAGTTTGTGTTTAATTTGCGATTTGCTTGACTGACATTAACAAACACGGACAAATTCAAGATAAGAGTTTTGAGTAAAAATGATGTTGTATTAATTTTGAAATTGAATTTTATGAGGAGGATTGGATCTTCAATGTCTTTAGATGTAGCTACGGATTACTGACTCCAAGTTTTTCTGCAATACTCGTTTTACGACCGTTTACGCGTCCGGTTGAAATTTAATTGCAGATAGAAAGTCATTGAGCAAAAAACTTGACTAGCTTCGTTGTTTTTTTTTTATTTTTTTTTTTAGTAAAAATAGAAGGGCCCAAGATAATGTAATAACAGTTATTAAAATCTAGGTAAAGTATACGAAACAAGCTAAGTAAAACAAAAAAAAAAAACAGGGGACAAAGTTAGATTCTAGAACCCCAATATAGGTATGTGTATTCATACGTATGTATCTATGTGTACATATCTAGTGTAATATTATTTTATTAAAAACAATTAACGAATAAAAGAAAATAGATTCGAATATAAACAAAAAAAGAAAGAGGGGGGAAAGTAGACAGAGAAGTTTTAGATACCTTAGTTTTTAGAGAGTCATTCTAAACTCCAGAAAAACAGGCTGCACGGTAATCATTAATAAGAATCAGAATTAAGAATTGAGCATAAATAATATGTAACATCATTTAATTATACCCAGTATTACAACAAAAATAATTTGAAAAAATTTGTTTAAAAAAAAGTACACAAAAAAAAAGATAATAATTTTCAATATAACTATGGAAAAAATTTATTCCTACCTTATGATCACCCATGCACGTTGTTGGACCGATGATGCCATATTCAACTTCACCAGATGCGGATGTCTGGAGACAAAAAAAAATAATAAAATAACAAAAATAATAATAATAAACTAGACACCTCAGGGTCGCTGTTATTGCCTCATTAATGGTCCGCATCATAGAAATTGTTCATAAATTGAAGGATTTTGTTTTAACGGAATGGCAATAAAATACAGAGTGGGAGAAAAGTAGTCTTAGACAATTTTATATACATATATAAGCGAATTAAATTTCAACATTGATTAGAAATACACGTGGTTTCATGCTATTTAAGAAAAAAAATAAATAAAAACAGTTCCAAGATATATTTTTTTATTCCTGTGAATTGGACTAATGTTGAGTAAATGTTTACGAGTTTACTTAAATAATTTTTATTACTCACATTTTGGGCGAGTGTTTTTGCTGTTGGACTTAGCAAAACTCTATCGCACCACGCCGGTACTCTAGTTTTCATATAATTGCTGCCTTCCTTGATGTCTTCTTCAAACGGATAACTCGGTAAAAAATTAATTGGAAATTCTAACAATCTTCCTTCGAAGTCTTCTAGTTCTCTGTCGTATTCTCGAAGCTGTAAAAATGATAATGAATTTTCTAAAAACATAACATGAAATATACCTATGTATACATAAACGATCATGACGAATATTACCAACAATAAAAAAAAAACTTTAAAAAGCATTGTTTGAAAATAAATTTCACATACCCATTGGCCGCTGTTCTTCATGAAAACATGCTGGTGTTCGAATAGCGAAAACTCTTTTTTTCCCAAAGTTAATATCAAGTCATCGTCTTTATTGTGGAATTGTAACTTTGAGAAATTGTTTTTGCTCGGCAATTTGCTTTCTTGAGTGTCTTCAGTAAGTTTCTGTATAAAAATAATAACGAAAAATAAAATAAAAAGTAAAAAAAAAAAAAAAACCCCATTTGGTTCTCAGGGCATATTCATAGCTGATACATTCCACCGGTTATTTCTCAAGCTACGATTACTCTTGAAACTTTGTGTTGGCCAACAATTATAAGACAATGGATATGAATGGCTGTTATAATTTGTTTTATAACCATTGTCTGCCGACAAGAAGTTCACAATTTATATGTAGCTTAAAGCATAAAATTTATGCAGCTTTTTATTTATTCATTTTTTTGTTGTTGTTTAAATTAGTCTTTTTTTTCTCTCACCTTAATCACACTAGCGGTATCCGTCCTAAAGTTAAAGTCTCCAAATAAAAAGTAAGGGACATTTGGATAGTGATCGTTGTGAAATCGATCCAACGTATGTTCCAACGCTCTTCTTCGAGTTTTACTGTATACCGATGGAAACTGAAAGAGATAAATTATTTAGACAAAAACCAACGTGAAAGAATGAGAGAGTCAAGAAAGGAATCGAAAGAGAGCAGAAAGTTCAGAATAGCTTGGAAATCTGTGTACCGTTTCCATTGCCACAAAATTACTGGCATCGTGAAACAAGTGAATGTTTATGAGATCAAAAACGGTCCCGCTAATGCTCCATCGCGTTCTCAAAAACCCTTTTCTGGACCATTTACATTCTGGAAAGAAGTCCTGTGGAAATTTTGACTTTTCTTTGGTTGTAACTGCTTCTATGTTTCCCGAATGAACGTCCTTTCCACTCACTGGTAAGAAACTGGATTCTAGAATTCAGTTTATACATTAGATAACACGATTTCTTACCATTAAAATGGTTTTTTTTTTTTTCTTCAGCATTAAATATTCAAATTACCTTTAAAGTCCCACAAAAGTACATCTTTCAACGATTCGTGTACGAAATAGAAATTCCCCAGAGCCTAAAGTAGATCAGACAAGGATAAAAAAAAAAAAAAAAAAAAACAGTTTATTAATTGAACCTCAGGTCTGGTGAAATTTCAAATAAAACTTTAACAATTTCTCACCGTAAAGTGTTCGGCTGATGAAAAATCTTCATCTAGAAAAACCCTAACTTTGTCGAACAGCCTTAATTCTTCGGAGGACATCAACAACCTAGAAAACACACACAACGTTATTGAAAACGTTCACAGCTCAGCCTTATTTTATATATAGAAGAAATTTTTAGCCAAGTATGGTTTAATTTCTCGTCAGTACTTCATCACTCATAAAATGAGCGCATGCCATTGTTATCTGTCTCTGTTTGTTCCTCTGTGTATATATTTGTTTTATTTGATCAGGTATGCTGAGTGGGCTAAATGATTAGTGGGAAAGCTCGTGTTCTATGAGTATTATTACAAGCTTTGATAAAAACTGTTAATTTTCAAATAAACATGATGACAAGAACTCCAGTTCTGTATATTTAATTCAATTACCAGAGACTGGCGCAAGACTTGGTCGAAGCCTTATAAAAAGGATTGAGATAATTTAAATCTCATGTTATTAGCTACCTACATTCGCCATGCTTTTTAGGTCATAGATAAATTTACATGGATTATAAAAAGGTAAGATATTCCTATAATAGTAAGTCAAAGTTCGTTTAAAACTTACCTAACAAAATACTCAACGTGCCTCATACTCTGTTCATAATTTTTCCCACCAACTTCTTGACAGTGGAGTGCTATGAACTTTGGATCTAGTCTTGCTATGGTCTAAAAAGAAGTTTTTTATGGAAAAAGTAGGAAAAAATTAAAAGCGATTTCTTGATGCATCGGCAGCAAAGATGCAAATTCAAAATCAACTTAAAGAATTCAAATGAATAATCCATTCCTAAACTTTCCTCATTTATATAAATTTTTAACTCAACTTTACTGTATTCTCAAGCTTGGAATTCAACTTCTAAAAATTGGGATATTATTCAATTCTTTTGGCTGTCTTGCAACCCTGATTTTACTATTCGATAATAAAACTCTGTCTGACACGAGACGAATTGATTCTTCCAGACATAGAACATATAAGTGACTAAAAAAAGTTCCAGTTCTTAATGTTTCGAGGATTGACACCTAGTCAATCATAACGATAATTCTGTTCTCTGTAAAACGCTACCCTGTAGGATGTAAGTCTTTTCTCAAGGTGTTGTTAATGAATCCTGATTCTTAACAGTCTTTAAAAAGCAGCAGCCAATATTGCGCGAAACATTGCGCAGTAACATTAGAAAAAAGGGTTGAATTACTCCAAGTAGAGTTTTCTGATGAATCTGAGCTCAGTGAATGTGAGTCTAAATTTGTCGAACAGATTATTATCATTGATCCGTGATATAATTGAAAAACGAACAAATGCATATGTGATTGATGATGGATGGATTAACAATGGAAAATATTCATTCATCGATTAGGATAGAATCCTATAAAAAAAAGTTTCCCTTGTTTCCCGGTGTTGAACTTATGACCGAAAATTATTGCTGATCAAATAGCCTCGTGTCTGACGTAAAAAATAAAGTTGACTAATTTTTTTTCTCTCTAAACGATATCTGTAACCATTGACAAACAATTAATTAATCAATCAATGGATTAATTAATTAATAAACAAGGTAGAAATCAATTACTTACAGATAAAAACTCTTCTGTCCAAATATTGAGCATGACGCTGGGCTGAAAAGTGTAAGAAAATATTAAATACTGTAGTAAAAAATGATCCGTACTACCAAAAATATGAATTGGTAAATAGTTTTAACTATTTTATTTATTGTCTATGAAAGATTTTTCTTTTGTTAAACACGTATATAATGGATAATAAAAAGATGATTTGATCTACATAGAACAATATAGGTATATGTATGTATATACCTATACGTTCAATACGGAACTCTGAAATTCATTGTCAGCTATAGCTACTGACACCCAAGGTCTATAATCTATTTTCAATTTTGCTCATTCCTCTGATATCATTTTTAACAAATATGAAGCTAGCCGTTACTGAAATAAAGCACAGCTTAAGCAATTATAGCTTATGTAATATTTTTTTCAACCAACTTTTCGCCTTCTTTTGTCGTTTTAAACAGACGTACATTATGTATAGATACAGTATAGATAACTCCGGTTTGTTTCAGCCTCTGTTTACAAAGGATACCTATTTGATTGTATAGAATTATCAATAGCATTCAATGGAGACCAACGGACGTCATGGATTTTGAAATATGATATTGTAGTTCAGATTTACGATTAGTGAGAAAAATTCCTCCTAATGTAAGCATAATTCTGTTTTTCAAACTTTTTCTATCTATCTATCTCTCTTTCTCTCTCTTTCTCTTTTCCTGGATAACAGGAAAGCAATTTTTTTCATTTTTTTTTTTTGTTTGTTTCTTAATGTTTCTTCTCTTTTCACGCATCTTTCATCACCTCTTTTTCGACGAAAACTAGTCGCATTTTTGTTTACAAAAATTAATCATACGCGCATGTGGCCGCAAAATAGTATACTTTAGTCTTTCATCTAAAAATTAGATCAAATAAAAATCGTTGTGTGTATATAAGTATAGTATATAGTGTTGTAGTTATGTTCGAGTTTTAACTACATCATACAATAACAGTTGAAAATTGATATAAAAATATGAAATAAAAAACGTAATAATTTTTTGTTTTCACGTACTTCTAATAAGACGAAGATATGCATATAGGTGTTTAATAAATATGTGATAATATTGGAAAAAAGTTAATAATATCAGTGAAAAAATAATTTCCAAAAAATATCTGTTATATTGACGAACAATAAGAATTTAATGACTGCATATTGTCTAAATAATATTTTAACATAGGAAATAAATACCTCTTCGAATATACTGCCGACATTGGCTGTGATCAGTAGTACCGGAACATAACCTGCCATATTTTTTTTTTATTTGTTTTTATAACTGTTGATAGAAGTAAACAAAAACGGAAACTCGAAAGAAAGAAGAAAATAAAAAAAAAAGAACTAACAGATTTTTTTCTTATTCAAAAATTTTGCTTTTCTTTTTTCTCTCTCTCTCTCTCTCTCTCTCTCTCTCTCTCTCTCTCTCTCTCTCTCTCTCTCTCTCTCTCTCTCTCTCTCGCTCTCTTTTTTTCTTTTGGTGCGTCGTCTTCTTTTCTCTTCTCGCGGGGTGCGAGGGGGAGGAGGATTA
Organism: Macrophya alboannulata; assembly: GCA_949628255.1. Classification (NCBI taxonomy): domain Eukaryota; kingdom Metazoa; phylum Arthropoda; class Insecta; order Hymenoptera; family Tenthredinidae; genus Macrophya; species Macrophya alboannulata. The sequence goes on along the minus strand of OX451210.1, from coordinate 5,210,366 downwards.
ACAAATGCACCAATCACTAATCGGGATTCGGCAGCACCGCGACGTATCTGGTCGGACGGTCCCGCTTTTCCCGTTAAACACTATAATACATAATTGTTAAACTTTGCACAGAAAATAGACACACACCGCACTGTTGTTGACACCAATGTTGTGTTATGTTAGGCTTCGTTACGTTAGGTTGTGTTATGTTACCTTACGTTACGTTACATGGAAATATATTTATGTATCGATATCTTGATCCGGTAATAATAGATAAAAAAAAAGATCAAAGAAAAATCAACAATAAACAAAACAAAAAAATCCCCCCCGTTTTTAATTAGGTTAAAATATATTAATGGCGTTTATTTATTAATGCATGTAAATATGTATGTATTAATGATGTATAATGAATCGGTACGATCCCGCGTGGCGAAATTTTAATACCGGGAGAGCAGGAGACCGATCTTTGTTGGTATCTGAACGCGTACTGCAATTACACATTATTAATGAAATAGAGGTAGAGTATGTAATGCAAGTTGGTTGGCAGCGTGTAGTGTTCGAGTTCGTGTCGCGTTCGCGTTCACGTTCGCGTTGGCGTTTGCGAACGGGAAAAGTATAGATGTGTGGTAAATATATCCCTCCACTTTGGCACGTAGTGTACGTATGTATGTATGTATGTATGTATGTATGTATGTATGTATGTATGTATGTATGTATGTATGTATGTATGTATGTATGTATGTATGTATGTATGTATGTATGTATGTATGTATGTATGTACATACGTACGTACAGTATCTACCCACCAAAGCCACGCCTACCAAAGACGTCAATAGGTTTGTAGCCTGGTTTGTAGGAAGTGGTGATCAGCCTGCGCAATACACCCGCGAACTCACGTATCCCGATAATCAGTTGGCAGTAACTTCGACGAGATACATAATCAACGCATTTATTCAACTAATCGTTATATAAAAATCGCGGTTTCATTGGGGCAGAAATAACGAGGAGATTTATTATCAAAGATAATTTTCAAATACAAAATACGAAACAATGCGGTACAACAGATCTCAAGACGTCTCGCATTTCAATGTTATGTCGAATCTAGTATGCCGCGACTCTGCACGCTGGTTCCGTTCAACTTTCCGTTTCTACGATCTCTAGACCCCGTCGCACACGCGCGTGTGATCATCTGTCGTCTGCTTAGCTGTCATTTCATTCATTTTTAAGCTAGTGTTTTCGGGGATTTTGAAAGGAGGATAACGACTGCCAGGGCAATGTGAGGGGGAAAATTTATTCTTAGAGATAAATTACAGATTGCTACTGGGATTGTCACAGGCTTTTTAATTCGGTAGTAAACAAAAGTTGGTTTATTATATTCGCTAACACGATACAAATAGTTAGTATAGCTGATAATATCATAAGGTATGTAATCTGTGCTGAAAGCTCCGAATATTGTATTTAATATGCTATTATTTCATTGTGAGTAATGTGTCATATGCCTAGATTCAGGTGACAGAGAATTTCACCGAATTTTATCCAGACACAAGTTTTTATACGTATGTATACATACATTTGTATGAGTAAACGTATCCAGTGAAATATCAATCGTTATACACGCATACTAACGTTCCATTTTCGGCTAACTACGATATACCCCACAGTTGACTTTTTTGATATTATCGAAACAAAATGTATCCATATCGTATGTATGTGTATTTGATATTCCTAACAACAAGTTAGAACATGTTCGATTGTTTTTTTTTTTTGTATCTTTTGAAACGATCTTCTTGACTCGAAGTAATTTAGCCGATGGCGTGGCGATGTTTGGGAAACTCAAGCTACTGGCCTGCAGTATTGAACTGTTACTTATATGGGAGCAATTTCACCAATTATCGACAAATGAACCGGATGTAAAAAGTTCGATTTGCTTGAAATTTTTACCTCATATAGTGTAGACTAGGATTGAGAAGTCCGCCAAATTTTAGCCTTTTAGGATTTACTGTTAATAATTAATGCGATATCTAATTTTCTTACTTTGACCTAACTGAGGATTGAATATGAATTTTTATGGTATCTTTATCCTCGCTTAAAAAATTTGAAAAAATAGGTTTCCTGTGTAAAAAATTATCACTTTTTCGAATATATTTTTTGATTTTGGACTAGTACTCAGAATGTACTGAAAAAACACATTTTTTTTAACGAAAAATACCCGTTTTCCATGCGACGCGATACTTTATCATTTTTAAAAACTCTTTCTCTGTACGTTGAGATTTTTTCAGTTAGGAATTCGAAATTGTAGAGTGGGACAGCTTTGCGAACTCGCATAAGCTACATTCAATTGATACGAAAAGGGCATTATTTAAGCACCTTTATCAGTTAAAGGTATCTCACGAAAGATCGCAAGACAGTCCCACTCTATAATTTCGAGTTCCTTACTGAAAAAATCTCAGAGTTCAAAAAAACATAAACAGACATTATTGCGGTGCATGGAAAAAGTTTTTTTTTTCTTTGTTTATTGCAGAAAAAAACGTGTTTTTTGGGTACATTTTTGAGGAGCAATCCAAAAATAATAAATATATTCACGAAGGTGAGAACAGTTCACCCAGGAAACCTATATTTTTTAATTTTTTGGGTAACGATAAAGATACGATAAAATTTCGCCTTCAATCCTCTGCAGTTAGGTCAAAGTAAGAAAATTGAATGTCCCATTTCTCGCGAACGGTAAGTCCTAAGAGGCCAAAACTTGGCGAACATCCGAATTTCAGTGCCCACTACAAAAGGTGAAAATTTTAGAAAAATCGTACGTTCGACTTCCGGTTCATTTGTCTATAATACTTGCAATTGTCCATATATTTATATCAATAAGCGTACAGGTAATGTCTCGAGTATTTTTGAGAATGTTAAATGGGATATATTTTCAGAAAATAATAATCCAAGTTGCATAATAATCGCAGATCGATTCGAAATGAATATCTGCCCGATTTTCGCGACGATATTGATTGCCAATTTCGCTATCGCCGAGGAGATCCAAATATCGAAACTCTTCATCATACCTATAACACCGGACACTTTTAACTGGGGAATCAATGGTAAAGAATAATAATAAAATATATATACCTACAAACACATGATAACCAGTAGAAACATGCAATACTTTGAAAGTTGTTATTTTTTCATTTTTCACTGTTTTACAACTGTTGTTATAAAATCTTGGTATGCATTATCGCAATAATTACTGGATTTACATATACTCATTAGGAATCGAGTTTAGTAGCTGCAGTACAATATAACATGTTACAAAAACGTGTAAAAAAAAGACCTATAATTGGTCGTAAAGTTCTATGCATATACCCGATATCCTATTTATTACACATCGCCGTTTTATTTATTCAAATTTCGAACGTTGGGAATTCATTTTCAGGAATATACGACCAGTTTCTCTATCAACCGTCTTTATTAAATGCCCCAGATCTACCTCCATGGATTCATTATACATACAGTAAAAGAAACCATAACGGTTTTTTGTACGGCGTAGCTCCTCCCGAACAAGGGGATTTTCAGGTGAATAATTCTGCTCATAAAAATTTAGGAATTGCATATTTTGGAACAATCTAAATGCTTTTTCTTATCTCAATGTCGTTTTGTCTGGATAATTTTGAAATTTTTATCCAACTCTAAACGGAATTTATATTCCAGTTGGAAATTGTCGGCCTGAATAAGCACAACTATGAAACTAGGTACAAGATTCTGGACATAAATGTAAAGCGGAAAGAAAATCCAGCTAAAAACGAGGTTCATTTGAAAATCGATAATCTGAATGTTGACGACATGTTCGATTCCAATCGCACAGATAAACTGTTAAATATATTCAGGTATAAACATCATGACTCCGTTGCGAGCGGTTATTCCTTCAAATTCGATGTTCTTGTCTCATATCACGAAGTCATACGAAATTTGAATGAAATCGTATGAAATCGATCAGAATCACATGCAGATTCTGGTGAAAATAATTCTACGAATTTCTACGAATTTTTAGGAAAATTCGAACTTTTCATAGTTTTCCATGAGAATTTTTTTTTTTTTTTTTGAATAATCGACAAAAAAAAAACGAACTTTTTTGAATAACTATGAAAATCTATGAATGTTTCATAAAAAATTACGAAAGTCTAAAATTTTTTAAGGTAACTGCTATGAAATATTCAAATTTCTTTCAAAATTTTTTGGAATTTCGAAGAAGTAGAAATTTTCCTACAGTGAAACCAACTTATATTACCTTCTCATTATATAAACGCATGATATACACGACTCTTAAGTAAGAATTGGGTGAATAGCCCCTCGCTGCGCAGTATTCTTCATCGTTGAAAAGCTTTACTAAGATCTTAAGGATATCTCTAGTGTAACAATCAGATCATGCACGAATAAGTTGAATAAGTTGACCTAAATTTTTAGGGGGTGTTTTTGCTGATTTTTGGTAGGGTCTGCACGATTTTTACCACATTTTTAGAATGGCGATTTCAGATTCGAAAAAACAACAAAGAAAACAGAGATTCTTTGATTTTCAGGATCTCCCATTGTACATGTGCACATGATAGTTCTGTTGAAGTGTGATAATACTACAAAGCCTGATTATAGCACTTGAGAAATTCTATCATCTGGTGTCAAAAAACGTGTAATATATATAAGAATTGTTTCAAAACTTGTTATTGAACAGGACTAAGTTGTGGAAAGATGCTTCGGACCTCTACGTCACATTTTTGGCGTCTGCGATTGAATTAGGAGCTCGTCTGCCTCTTAAACCAGAAGAAGGGGAGGGGTAAGCCGTCTGTTTCATTAAATAATCTATTCACCAAAAAACAATTTGATCTATCCAAACAACAAAGTTTGAGTGGACCGGTTACAAGCTGCTCTGAAAAAGCTATGATTGGCTCATTTCATATTTTGCACACTGAATTGTTAACTTTATACTTGTTAATGAAATGTAAGAATGGCAATTGGCTCAGTTTAGCTTATACATATTCTTGAGGGTTATTTCTCCAACTGTGAGCTATATACTTGAGCGGTTTTTGTTATCGCTAAACTTTTGTTATCTCCGTCTAACCCAAAGAAAAAGATTGTAGTGCACTACATGACGCACTTCCTATATCATTACTGTTACGCCAGGTTTTAATGACTTCCTTCCTGATGGCTACACCATAATTACTCAAATCTCCAGCAGATTTATGACTGTTTTATGCTAAGTATTCTCTCGTCATGTTATGTCATATGTAGCAGATATTTTAATATCTTCTCATGATTCACTGCGGTGATTCTTATAAATTATTATTACCCTTCCATGATCGGTAATGAATCGTCGCTTTCTTTTTATATTATCTTTGATAATAACAACTTATCGGACCGTGATTCATGATATTAATGAATCGTGTTGTTTCCTTTTTAGGGTTGTATTAAAACTTGGTAGTCCAGCTTCGTTTTCTACAGAAATGCACGAACTTCAAGAAGAAGTTAAACCTCTATGGAAACTATCCTCTTGCCCACGAGATTTCAAAAGAACTACTGTCGAGCGATTATTTAGAACTGAAGGATTTATTCTCGACTGGTGCTCCTTTAGATTGGTGTGTTCAGACATATGAATATAGATTTATTCAATCTCGCTGAGACAGTAAATCACAAAAGAAGCCTAGACAATGATTCTGACACTAATTTCAGTCAAAAATTGTTCTAAAATACCGTACAATTATAAAAGGAAATCTGGGAGGGGTTGTAGTTTAACATTTCATTGATGCATATAACTTGATAATCGTCGGACGAATTTTAAGATCACCAAACTCACTATAAAAGTGTGTCTCACCATAATCAGCGTAGGCTTTCATATAGAATCCGTTTCAGTCAAATCAGATACAATAAGACAGGGAATATGTAGAACTTTATGATTACAGAGTTTTGTTGTTTTCTAGAATTTATCTTCTGCAAATATAATTGCACGTAGGCAGCTTATACAGGCTCTTTTGTTATTTGAATTTAAAATAAAACTGTAAATCGCTTCAGATCGAAGAAGACCACAGTCTTCATCAAGAGAGTGCGAGACGCGATCCAAACATGAATGTTATTGGATTACCATCCTCAGGAATTTCTGGACATACTGAATGGCGTTGGGCAAGGCCAACAAAGGCCGGAACACCGACTAGGAGTTACTTCAAAGAAATGGCAACCACGGTTCTATTTCCCGCTACCCTGCTCTTCGTCTTAGTTGGCTTTTTGTCTGCCACCCTATGCCTCCACCATGATAAAACGTGAGTCCAGATTTATCCAATAGATTATATTATCTTTAATCAAAACATTATTTCATCTATCGAAGAGCATTATAGCCCGAAGATGTTATCGCCTCGCTATAGTTTTAGTTCCACTGTTTCATCATATTCAGATGACTTTTCTTGAAAATTTATTGAGCCATATCTCACGAGAGATGACTACCGCTCTAGCGAAAATACTTTCCCAAATCGATATCTGCATTGGTTTATTTTTAAAAAATAAGTCTTTTCATGATTTACATATATGGTATAAGATATGAGTTAAAAATCTTCATTTTTATCATCTTCTCGGTTCGATTTGATAATATGGGTTCTTTGACCAGATATTCAAGGTATTTTCAACATACATTAAGGAAAAGAAAAAAACATAGTAAAAAAAAAAAACAAAAAAACTTAATTGATAAATTCAACACAACTTGACCGCATTCAGATTACATTTATCGCGCGCTGCAGTAATTAACGTATTTATTATAGTCTCTCCGGCCATGTTCAGCATATTTCTTATATGTATACAGGTATATAATGTTGTATAATAAAGAGTAAACGAAATCTGCTCAGTCATACAATAACATGCTATAAATTATAGACACGTAACTATGATAGGTATATCATCGAGTTTATTACTAGTATACTATAAAATAATTTCGACATAAAAACTGCAATAACAAAAAAAAAAATTATTTTTTTTTCAAATAAGGCTTACAATAAGCTTTCCCATCAGAATTAATTTGTCCATATACTGTATGTACATACACGGTATAATACATATATGGTGTACATACGTGAATTTACCGCAGAGTGTAATAATACGCATATAGGTATGCATATTTACATATTCGATGATTTTTCCTGTAATACTAATGACGCACGCGTGATAAGACGATCATGTATATACGTGTATGAATATAGGTATATACAGCGAAGTATACATACTATGTACTCACACTGATATTTAACTGACGCAATTCATCCATGTGGTTAAACGAGTACATATACATACATATACGATATCTCGATTATTATATATAAATATACCTTTATGTATATATATATATATATATGGGGCATTCCACGTCAGATCGACCTGACCAAAAGCCTGACCCTCTCAGATTAGTTTAAACTTTGTTAAACCTTTATCTGTTACTTGTCGAGAATATTTGTGATTGTTTTTAGATTTTTATTTGACGACGTTTATACGTTAGAATTCGATATAATATATGCGGAAATCGAGAATATCTGGAGTTTATAAATTAAGTATAACTCGAAAACTATTGATCATATATAAAAAAAATGTTGTTTATGAAAAAGTTTCAGTTTTGAGTGAACTTTAACGCGAAAATATGCAAAAATTTATCGAAGCCGCCGAAAGTTTTTAAAAACTCCAAAAATATTAGTTTTTCAGATTTTTCAAAAACGTTTTAATTTATTTATTGATTTATTTATTTTTTAATCACCCTATATGGTATGTATGTATATTATACGCGTTTACTTTAATCGGATAATTATAATTGTTACAACAATAAAAAAAATGATAAATATCAATGAAAATAAAATGAAATGAAAAATATATAGCTATCATAGGTATATACTCTTTACATGTATGTGTATATGAGAGAGAACGCGATCTCCGTGATGCGGTTAGCCACAGTATATAAGAAATGATCAAAACCGTCTTGTATTTGAAATACGTATGCATATGTACAAGTTATTATTGTTTAACCGTTATTTTTACACTGATACTGTGTGTTTTTTTTCTATTTTTTTCTTTTATCGTTCTTTTATTTTATTTTATTTCATTTCAATTTTACGGGTACATACATACATACGTGCGGTTTACGCATTTGACGTCATTGACAACCGAAGTTGTCGTCATTGCATTGAGGCACGTCCGTTCGGCTATAATTATTATACGGCTATTGCGGTTTTCTTATTTTCAGCTATTTATGTTATTTATGTTGTTTTTTTTTTTTTTTTTTTTCCTTCGATTTTAACAGACAAACTCAAATCGAGCCCCTATATAAGATATTTTCATTGTATCTGTACGATATATTGATATGATTATATGTATACCTATATATTACGGTAGTCAGAAATCGACGAAATTCCATCGATAAATCAAGAAATTACAGATTAAAACAACAATCGAAAATAATTCAAATTGATACGAATTTCAATCATCGATATTTTTCATTCGTCGTATCAATTGTCCAACGAAATTTTCAAAAATGGTATTCACTAATCCGTTTTCATTTAAACTGCAGGGTATAATAGTCGAAATATAACAATCGAAAGTTTTCAATCTAATGAGTATATCGTATAGACGTAAGCTGTTATAGAAAATATCACCCCGTGCAGATGATTATTATTTATTAAAAATTTTGGTCAATTTTATGGTAGCGCTATCAATTTTTTTCAAGAATAATATTAATTTATACGAAAATATATGAAACAAGGTATATACCTTTACCAAAATTTTTTTTATACGACTGTGGTTCCGCGGGAATTTGAAAATATCGTTATTCGCAGACTCCGCAGAATGTCCTTCCCGAGATACTTAATTGCGAATATGATTTTAAAAATTGCTCTTCATCCCTGAAAAGATTATGACAGATACCTACATATATGGTTTGAGAATATCTATATATCGCGGAAATTTCGAATCAATTTATAGTTATTCGATCTAATATTCTTGAAAAAGAATATAAATAATTAGAAAAAAAAAAACGCTCTCGTAAGTTTTGGGTAAAAAAATTTCTTCACCGCGCTTCATATTTCGAATTTCTACTTACAATTGGTTATAATTTTACAAATTATTTTTCAATATCGTATGTATACATAGAAATTTTCTCCAATTCTGTAGGAATAGAACAAACTTGTAATGTGTACTAACGATAATTATAATAAACGGAGTATACGTATACAATTACGTATACTGTGCTTTAATATAAAAAAAGAAAAGGAAAGAAGAAAAAAAAAAAGAGACCGATCGCGTTATGGAAAATTGCCACAGTGATATGAAAGTATATATATAGGTACATCGTGACGCGGGTAGTCGCTCTAAATAAATGCCAGGACGAATATTGATAACAACATATTTATAATAACAATAAATTAAATGCGGTTTAAATTTTATGTAAATGTATACATATATACTTTATTCGCATATGATTTATATCTATAATGTATACCGGGTGTACAAAATAATATTCTAGTCAATTATTATACCAATGAATTCCAATTTGTATATTTAACTGTTATTTACTTTTTTTTTTTTGTTTTTCATTTGCTCCTATATATATATATATATATATATATATATATATATATATATATATATATATATATATATATATATATATATATATATATATATATATATATAATATACTTACATAACATATTTATAGGTATATGTATGCGCGTTCACCTCACCCCGGACTATAATAAAAATCTATCCAATCGCATATTAATAATGTACAAAAAAAAAATATAAAATAGCTTAATCACAGTCGAATGCGGAGAAGAACCGTTTTTTTTTTTTTTTTTTTTTTTTACGATTTTTCCATTAAATGTTCTTTTTTTATTCTCTAAATATGTGATCGTTAAGAATTTCTACGAGATAATCAAATAATAATAACAATGTTATTGATCGTAACGATATAATGTTGGATAATTAGTACTTTAGATTATATTTTAGATGAAATTTAATTGCGCGCTTTTGCAGTGGGGTAAAATACTTATAACTATACTATAAAATACTGGCTAAAGTGAAGAAGAGAATTGTTGATATAGTATAAATGAATTCATTCGTTCGTTCGTTCGTGCGTTCGTTCGTCTTCTATTCTATTCTATTCTATTCTTCGATATCTATTTTCAAGTAGGTATATGTAGTAGCTGTTTGTATGTATGTATGTACGTATGTGCATATACATCTCTATATACGTATACATACACACATTTCGTTAGTAGGTATATTAGACGCTTTTCTTACGCGATCGTTGTATAGCCCACGTCGTTCGGTTCTAACAATAAAATGCGAAAAACACTTGTCTTTAAACCAGCGAGGCTTGATTTAAAACTAGCGCGGTAAACAATCTTGTCCCATTTTATATGAAGAACACAGTTATAGATATTTCTTACTGCATACCTATAATTCGTGTAATACAACAACGGCGGGGTATAATACCGTTTGAAAAAATAAGACTTTATTTAATTATACGAGTAACTTGACCAGCTCTTACAATTTTTCTTCATTTTTTCTTTTCGTTTTTTCTTTTCAACGAAATTCTCTTATAAACTCTTATAGCTTATAGGTACAACTTTTTTTCTGATTCGATATTATATACCCCGCAGAGAATTTTCGTTTCAGACTTCTTCGAATAGCAAATTATTACTCCATGTATTTATTTATTCTTATATTATATGTTTATTCATTTTAATTCATAGTTGAGCTAAACTCTATTATTTAAAACTTGTTTTTGTTTTTTTTTTCCTTTCTTTTTATTCACATATAGAATTGATACCGAGTCCCACCGATATTTCACCGAGTTGTTTAACGTTTTCACCAATCGCAATGAGCCGGCGATAATTAGGTAAACGATAAACTTCATTTTATATATATATGTTTTCTACTTTTTTACTTATATGTATGTATATTTTTGCAGTGACTTATGATTACTATTAATTATCTTTGCTTATGAACTTTGTTTAACCAATTATTATTATTTTTTCGTTTGTTTGTTCATTTGCATCTTTCGTTTTATCTTTTGTCCCATAGGTTCATTACCGCAACTTTTTCCTGTTGTTTGCGCCTTTTCCGTGTGAGGCAGCTACCTAGATTTTCAACTTACAATTGTACGGGTGTACACGTACTAACGGCTGTGCAGGCATGACCCTATAATTTAACAGATTACGTTATACTACAATACGTGTTCGTTTTTACGTATCTATTATTGTGTATGATCGTAACCGCGGGCGTGGCTCGGTTTCAATCTCACACAATAGTCAATAAAGGAAGCTTGCATTGACTACAAGTTACAAAAGGTATTGTATTGAATAAAAACAATAATATTGTCATATTTTTCTAACCATATATATGATCGTAAAGCCCGTTTCGTCCCGGTCTATATTATGTACTGTCCTAATTCGAAAATGTTTTTTTGTTCTCTTAAATCATTTTCACCAGGTTTTGAATTTGAAGATAATTTCAAATGAATAAGTTCGTGCGGAACGGGCTATTCAAAAACATTTAGGTTACTGTAAAAAACAAAACAACTTAACCGACAGAAATGGAAATCTACTCTACCGGCTGTTGGCAATACAGTAAATTTTTAAAAATTTACCAATTGATACGCTCACTCTTTTTTATCGAGTGGTGTCTTTTCGGTTAATTATCAAATGCTGGTAAAGCAGCATTCTATTAATTTTATCCAACAATTCAAACTTTCGATTCCGTATATCGTATTAATTTTTTTTTTTTTTAATTTGATCTATAATCGGTAATGAATCGGCATGTTAAGATAAAAAAAATCTTGTTTATTTTTCTTCCTTTTTGCTTCTTCAGTCCGAAACGTGAACCAACTCCCGTCGAAGGTCTCGGAAATGGTTCCGAAGTTCAAATGGTACAGTACGCATCTTCGCAGAGAGGAACCCTCAGGTCTTTGTCGGCCCAACCGTCGAGTCCCGGCGATTCATTAACTCGTAGTCCAAGGTATAAATTATGCTCTTGTAATTTAAATTAAAAAAAAAAAAAAATTCTTTCCACTTCTATTTTTTTTTCTGCTTAATTAGTATAATTACTCCTATGATTATTTAATAACTAATTTGAATCTTATTACTATAATTGATCTATTATTTATATGTATACAGATGTAATTGTAATTTTATTCTCTTTTTCGCGCTTAGTTTTTAATTCTAGTAGGTAAAGTCGAAATGAATTAGTGCCAGAGGTTGTGAAAGAAAGACTTGTACCTACTCTCGAGAAACTTGTTTTCGTTAAATTATATCCTGTACCCGCATCAAGAGGATCTGGAATCTTGGGATATCTCAGGTTGAAAGTTGAAACTTGAAAGTTTGAAGAGCTCGGAACGTTATTATTATATAGTCACGTGGGCGGGTCGCCCGCGCCGGGTGAAAAACAGACCTGTGACTGTGAGCTGAAGAAGCATTTGTATTCTCTTCCTAGAAATTTCGGCATCCCAAACGTCATACTGTGAGAAATTTTCGGTTCAACCCTGCAGTGGTTCCCAAATAGAAACGATTTTCTTTTTTTTTTTTTCCTCATTAAACGATTACATGAATAAAGCAAAAAAAAAAGTGTGAAATTTAAAAAATACACCGTTTTGACAAATTGAAAGAATATCAGTTGCCTTTCATAATCAGCAAAATTACATATTTAGTAATTTCAGTCAATATTTGCTGATCATTTCTTTTCAACAAATTAATTTTCGTTAGTCAACACGAAAAAAAAAATAAATAAAAAAACAATAATATGTATGCCAGGACACGTTTAAACAGCCTCGATTTCATATCTCGGAAGATTAATCATCGTGTAATCGTGATCTATGCTCACAGTTGGGTCAGAATAAGGATCGCTTGAGGTATAAGCCGGTTCTGTTGACCCAAGACTGTAAAGTGTAAAGGAGCCGCCAGCCGCGGCCGTGAGCCAGAGACTGATAAAACACTATGTATAAACGTGAGGGGCTAGTTTTGAGAGCCACTTGTGAGGCAGGAATGTTTATAAAAAAAAAAAATTTTTTAAATAAAAGAAAAGAAACGGTACAAACTTCGAGTACGTATGTAATATTTTTTTTCCATCTTGTTTTAGAACGCCTGTTGAAAGGTGCAATCCGTATGTACGACCTAATCCACCGCCTTACATGGGTCCGAATAATTCGTGAGTATAAAAAATGATAAGGAAATGATTAATAAAAGATTTTTGTTCCATTGTAAATCACATGTTTTCGCTATATCGCATTCAACAAAAATTATATTGATCAAAACTTCGAAATACGTAAAGAAACGAAACAAATTTTTACTTGATTCTTTCTAACTACCGCTGCGGCCCGTTTTTTATGCGATGAAACAAAAATTACCGTTGCACCGAAAATTGAGCGGGGAAAGTACACATTATTTTTTTTCCATGATTGCCGTTTGGTCGACAATTACGCAGAGGTGGTAACAGAGCTGATTTCTGACTACACGAGGAGCCGGCAAAGACGTGGTTCTGCTAAGAAAGAAGATAACATCAAAGTGTCCACACAGTCGGATAAATTGTTGATATTGACCAATTTAAATGAGATCGCACAACCATATTTATAACTGGCTCCAAAGATTTCTTGCAATATGAATAGTTGAATACATGTATTCATAGTACAGAAGAGGCATAATATGTATTGTGTACACGCATATATTATCTATAGCATATAGATACATACGTGCCTACTACATGTACACATACTAATTGTAACATATTTAATTAATATTGGGAATACAATGTATCACGGATTTTTAGAAACGATGTGTTCAGCATGATAAAATGCGTGAAATTATATCAATAGATATTCTGTACTTTGTAGTATAATTTATAATTGGTGCAGCGTATACATATAATTAATACCTTGATCTACCACTTGGAACACAACATATGTATTATGTTATTATGAAAATTTCTTTCAGTATAACATCCTATAATTAAATATAGGTATTTATAACGCAATATACCGTAAGTATATATGTATGTACGTGTGGGTATAATGCTACAATACATATCTATACATTATAATCTATATGTATATGTCATAGTGTAACGTACGATTTAGTTAGAAAGTGAAACTTGAATTGATTGCATATTTATGTACGTGTATTGAGTACTAACTAGGTTTGTGCTAATAAAATGAGTGTTATTGAGTATATTATATACGGTGGAATACAGTGTTATACATCGTTACCGTCTCACACAATATACATATACCTATACCCATTGAAATACATAATTTATTCATACCGAGTAAGGCAAGTACTTGAACGTATCGTGTCCATTCGAGAAATTCGAGTGCCATTCGTTTGAAAATAACATGTCTCTCTATTTTACAACGATAAAAATCTCTAAGAAACGTAAACTCCATGCACAAAAAATATAAAATAAATGAATAAAAACTGCAGTACCAATTTAACTATTATTGCTAAAGTATGTTCACTTTACAAATAAATTTATGAATTTCATAGTAAATCTATTAGGGTTTCTTTATCTATATCTTTTATTTTTTCTCATTTATTAAAAAGTTTTCCCTTATCGGTTTGCAAAAAATAAAATATAAATAAAAATAAGTAATGGAAAAAAAACATAATTGCATTTATTTACGTTACAATTATAAACGATAATGCTTAACATATCATTCATATTCTGATAAGTTTCTAAAAATCCGATCAATAATAAAAGTTATGAACGTTCAAATTTAATTTTCGAATCGAAGCTACGTTTAGTTTTTTTTTTTAACTTGCGCCTGCGTGGTTGACTAGTTTCCGTCAACGGAACAAGTTGTATAACTGATTTGCCGGTCTATTCAATGACTCGTTCATCGCTCAGTTCTTTCTATGAAAGCCAATCAACACTCGAGCGACGTTTGTATGAGAAAATTGAACCCAGACTAGCTTCGGCAGTCAGTAGCTCGCGAGTCGCCACGAGCAGCCACGAGTAGTGGGGTCGTTTATATGTAGGCTATTTTCGTTTGTTTATTTTCATATATCACACTTACATTTACACTTGACAGTTGACTATCAAGCAGTAACAAGTCAGTGTCTATTTTTGAAAAAATAAAAGGTATAACCGCATGGCAGGCGTCGTGCCGATGTCAGGAAGATCTGGTAGGAAGCAGTGGACCCTCCACGGTAATAAAAACACCAATACCTAATAGTCTTGAAATTGGATTTATAATAACTAAACACCTCCACACATGTCTTCTGTAATAACCGTTATATTTCACCTTTCAAAAACGATAAATTAAAACAAAAAAAGAGTGAAACAAAAAAAAAAGAAAAAACTCATGATTTTCGAACAATTTATTCTCCCCTCCTTTTTCCGTTTACTACTTTTATTCAATAACATGTGAAAGAAAGAAGAAAAATGTAATAATTGAATAAAGCGAATGAAGAATAACTACTGCAGACTTTGAAGCTCTTTTATTTTTTCTCATTTTTATCACCTTGCAATTGTATCATCATCATACTGAACTTCTAATAATCAGAATATTTTATTCCAAATAACTATTTGTTAATGTAGAGTTCAATCTACATCCTCACACTGCACAATTCCTGTAGTTCAATTCCTGATTATTCTTACTCAATTAAATATCAATGGCTTAGGCTTGAATTGATATATAGATATGCATAAATGATGTTGTTTAATCAATACTGTAACAATAACTTTGAATATTCGAGATTGTAAAATTTTTTCTGCCCAGGTTTATCAACTCTATTAATGCTGCAAGCTTATTTATTACCTTTTAATTCTGTTTAAGTGATGATAATTAATTATTCATGTAACAGACGTCTGACCTATAACCATGGCTATCATTTTTGTATCTCTGTTTTAATCCCACTGAGATAGTTAGTCTGAAGAATGCGGTTCATTTGATTGCTCTTAATCTGTTCACATCCAATATCCAATTATATTCAAAAATCAAAAAGAAAGTCTTGATCACAAATAATGCCTGCCACATTTCGCTTATCACTTTTTACTAAATATTCTCTAGATGGCCCCAGAGGGTCTCTCAGAAGATTGCGATCCCAGTTGGCTGAGGATGGGTGTCCAGAATCTCAAGTTGTTCTTGCCAAACAACTTTTGGAAGAAAGATGCGGTGAGTCGTTAAACTCTAATTTCCTTGTTAGGTAGATTTAGGATGATAACTGCAGTTGGAATTTAACTAGTTTTAAATGAATCTCATTAAATGCGTAGAATTGGACGTTGACAAAGAGGAGAATGCCAAACTGGGTGTATATTGGCTGACCAAAGCCTCTGAGCAGGGAAACTTAGAGGCAACAGATATTTTGAGAAAATGTTTGGCTACTGGACGAGGAATCACGGAGCATAACTATTACGATGTAAAGAGTTGCTTGGACATGTCTCAGGATGAAAAATTGGCGAGAAGAGCAGCGCGGGAAATGTTTACTAGGTGAAATGGCGATTTTTATTCAAAATGTGTGTTACTTGTACGGAATTAATAATGTTTAATAAAACTAATAGAGAAAAACAAACACATTTGATCAAACAGTCTGTCCAACGGCGAAGAATTCATCACAACTGAACAACTGCAAAGGCGAATGCGAGATGTTGCTTTTCCAACAACAAGCAGACCCAGCTGCTCAAATACGAATGACTCGTCGTGTAACAACGTTCAAAAATCGCTAGGTGATTCGATAGGTGATACATCTCCTAGGGATGAGTTTCCCGAGGATCCTTTACCCGTTAGAGAAGAAGAAAGATCTGCAGATTCATTACCAGGTGATAAGACCTAGTTAAGGATCAAAGATTCTATATTCTGGCTTATCCAAATTGCTAATATTTATATTCGTTCCTAGATTGGTCCGAACATCAAGGAGAAAAGATAACTGAAGCAGCGCTGGTTTCTGCTGCAGCTAGCTACGCGAGAGGATCGCTTCCAATTGTTTCCCAAGTCTTGTGTTTGGTTGAGCCATCACAAATAGCTTTAGACACGATCCCCTTGCTCCAAAGACCGTTGCTACATCCTCTAGCGTCGCTGAAAAGGCTCTACATTTGGCTAGTTAAATTGCTCGGTCGAAGAGGCACTCCGATTTTCAAGAAGATATTCTTCACCTCAAATATACATACTCTGCTATTACTTTTGCTATATTCTTTATTCGGTACCGAAAGCCTGATACTTTTCATACCTATGACTCTGTACTATTTGTCATTTGTCGTAATGGTGGTCGCTACCTTCCAAATGTTACAAAGAAAGCGTGAACTAACTGACTTTCGTATATGGTCTGGTTTGTTCCTGAGCTATTCAGGGGGAAATTTGAACCCTGAAGAAGCGGAATATCAGTATTGTCGCAAAAATCTCAAACCCTACGGTCATTTCTTTCTTGCTTTGTTGACTAATCTTATGATATACCCTATTATCGCCCAACAATGGACACCGCAGTCAGAATTCACTATCATAGCGTTCATATTGACTCTCACAACGCTCCTAAACTTTATGTGGAAAGACTCGTCTAGGTTTCCGGACTTCCTTGCTCTTTTCAGCTTTGGAGTACACGTCCTGGCTAAGTATCCTTACGAAACTGACATGGTTGTTACTCAGGGATGGAGATTCATCGACGTAAGAGTACCGACCTTCGCGTCTTACGTCGTAGGGAATGGTATCGAATTTTGTTTGAACTGTCGCGCGGTTTTCTACCTCCTAATACCAGCTGTCTTTGCTAAAATAGCAGCCAGAGATGGCTGGCGAGGTACTTATAAGACGCTAATTCCTCACTGTGTCACACTAAGTTGGTGGCAGATTGCCATACTTAGTTCCCAAGGCGCCACTTGGTACGGCCTAATCAGAGGAGCTCTGGCTATCGTTGGCATGGTTTTGTTTCTCCCTATTGCCGGAGTCGCTTCTATAGCTCTTCCGATTGTTGCTGCAGCTAAATATTTACCAGAAAGTGATCTTCTGGTGAGAGCAACGATTACTGGAGTCTTAGGCATATTGCCATTCCTCATCTCTTGGTACGTTAAGAAAACAAGAAGTCAGCGATACAATGGAATCATCACGTTCACGCAGGTAGATTGCATCTAGCCTTGGGTTCGCATATTAGAATAAAAACTATTCATTTATGATGAAATACACTTTCTCTTCATTTCCAGATCACATTGGGCATTGCCGCCGGTCTTTGGCTCGGTTGGTCGATGATTGCAGGCAATAAACGCGAGATGGAATCAAATTTGTATGAAACTGTTCCAACTTTGTCTTGGGAACAGTATCAGAACTATTGTCACCAACCGGCGTGGGAAGAGTCATCATCTTTGGCTCAAGTACAAGTTGAATGTGCTAACTTGGAGGGTATATCTGTATCGTGGGAAGGATACGTGACTAAAGTAAAAGTTAAATCGATAAAGAACAGTCTTGAAAAATTATTGAACAAGTTTCCTGACGCTGTGAGAATACCCCTGACTTGTTCTTATGGAGAAACATACGAAGATAATTGCACTACCGGCGATGAATCCAGAATAAAGAACTGCAAGGTATTATCAGAGCTTGCGAAATTACGGAACAAATGCCACTTGGCTGCGTGGAATAAATACGAATTTGAAATATCAGTTAAAATGAAAAGCGGAATTTGGGGCAGTAACGGAGAACTCGTTCTAATCGCTGATCATTCATTTGCTAATTTTAGCTTGAACATTTATTTGGGAGATAAAATATGGTTCGTCGGTACTCTAACAAACTATGAATTAGAGGGTGAATCTTTGCTAGGTGGTACACGACCGCATTTACAATTGGAGGAAGTAGGTTGCCACGTTTGTCACACTCCTAGACTAAAATCATTCAAAAGATACAGATATAATATAACTTTTACATCAGTAATGAAGGACACTTATCTTGGCGTTAAATCTGTATTAAACTTTCTTCTAAATCCTTTGGTCATATTTAAATAGGCTTCGAATATCCCGTTTAAAATTGCATACATTACCGCGATCTAGTCCCTGCCTATCAAAGCAATTCTAATCAATAAATTGCTACGATTTATAAATCAGGTACGGAATGGTTACAGAAAGTACAAGAGGAATACAATTCTCATAAAAGAATCACTACGTTCGGGATAGAAATTTTCTCATTTTAAGTTCCCATTCCTCGCAGGACCAAATACCATGACAAATTATGATTGAATCAAGTCAGGAGTTTCTGACGATACTAAACATGAGATGAATGAAGGAATATATTAAGAAAAAAACAAAAAATCAAACATATTGATAGACAATGTACGCGTAGATAGGTATATATCGGTACGTTACCATTAACTCAGATGTCGGTAGACTTTAGTTAGTTTTAGTTGATAATTGTTGTTAGGGGGGGTGTGTATTTTCGAGAAACCAAGAAGAAAAAAGAAGAGAAAAAAATGAATAATAATACCTCATGATAATATAATATATGTATATTTTAGAAATCTATGTATTTTCCTAACGTTACTAGAGAAAGATCAGAATATGAAACAAAAAAACAAAAGTATGATATTTTTCTATTATTTTTCAACTACGAGAGTGTGATTATTAATTTAAATATTTTAAGGATTAGAATTTATTTTTACTTCCTTAAAAAAAAAAAAAGAAAAAATACTATCCGCTGATAGATTATTTCTGATTTAAGAAATCATTTCCATGTATTTACACACTTGATATGTACCAAGTCGCCAAGTATTTGATTCTTGAACAAAAAAAGAAAAGAAAACAAAAGCTATATTAAAAACTATTATACATATTATAGTATATCGATGTTGGATGTTGAATGTTTAGGAGGCGCGAGAAATGTTAACGGCAAAGATACACTCATAGGGATAAAAAATATCTGTAAAAGTATTCTTTTTTGCCGTACAATGAAAAGACAATAACGACCAATTAAACGAGGGGCAAAAGGAAGCAGCGAGTCATTTGAATGAGACGAAAGATAGACGTGCCTTGATGTATTTAGTTTGGGTCTATAATAGATAGATTTTCCTAATTGCTGATAGAGGTGTATTGATTACAAGTAACGTTGACTTTATTATATTAATTTAATAATA
Source organism: Macrophya alboannulata (assembly GCA_949628255.1). Lineage (NCBI taxonomy): Eukaryota > Metazoa > Arthropoda > Insecta > Hymenoptera > Tenthredinidae > Macrophya > Macrophya alboannulata. Next base: position 5,190,297 of record OX451210.1, on the reverse strand, counting down.
AACAATGTCGTTATTTAAAATTGTGCCAATGTATTTGTTCCTTTATTAATATTGCAGAATTTTGAATAAGACAAAAATAAGGCATTATATGACTATAGTTTTGTCGTTTGCTTCCTAAAAACATATAAGTACCTATATCTATATGACAGCTTAGAATTTAATTGACTCGCACAAAATAAAAAAAAAATAAATGAATGAAAAAAAAACAAAGTAAAAAAAAAACCAATTGTTATTTGAATACGTGTTTATTCACATTTGGCAACAATACTTAACAAATAATTTATTACAACGATGCTGACACCATTTAATCAATCATCACATGCTTCAATGTATTGGTTTCTGTATAAAAAGGAGTCATATTAATTCTTCTGTAATCTTTATACATGTATATCAATATAATAATAATAGTTATTTATGTACAAATATAAAATCTATATTAGTTATGTCTTTTCTTCATAAATCGATTCACACCCACTTTCGTTAAATCCGCTACTAAATTATATTTAAACAATTGAATATTTATTGCTCAACATTAATCTTTCGTCTTTCTCAAAATTCTTATTTTTTTTTTCCTTTTTTCTACTTCAAAAATACCGAATCGTTTTGTTTTTTCATACCAAACAAATAGTTTCATTCAGAATATCGTTCAAATTGTTTGAAAAGCGAAAAAAAAATAAACATTCTTTTTTGTATTATTATAATTACAAATACATCGTTAATTTGAACATTACATTTCTTTTATATAGTACTATTCAATTTCAATTGGACAAATTGATCGATCGTGTGATGTATGGCGTAGCATTTTAATTTCTATATACACAAATTATGTTTGTAAATTAAGGGCTTTATAATTTGATTATAACTTTTTTTTTTTCTTCATTACCCTCATTTAATAAATGTAATACATTTTTTTACGCTTCTCACAAATACAAGATCTAATTTTTTTTTTTTCATTTGTTTTTTTTTTTCTCGATAATAAATCAACGTTCCAAATATGCAACGACGCGTTATCTCTGATTATGTAGCTCAGCTGTAAAACTAAACACATTCAGAGAATTTGTTCCCTCGTAACAATGCCAATTATTGTTTTTAAATATAAGGAAAAAAAATAAATAAAAATCAAATATGTATTTAGATCCTCTGCATAGGATTTCACGCAACCATTGATTAAATATGTTTAAAAATAATGAGAAATAATTGTTTTGCTGTTTTAAGATTATTTCATTGTCCATGTATTGCCTTCATCATCCTGAATTTATTCATTCGATCTAATCTGCTAACTAAACAACACGGCTTTATAGGAACTCGAGGAACCGAACAAAGACGTCCCGATTTTACCAGTATGTTAAAGATTATTTTATATGCTTAATGCCAATATATACGCCAGCTAATCAATGGCATTAAATTAAACTGATAATTAATACGATTTAGGAAAAAAAAAATGTACGTTGAACTGCTAGCAAACAATTCTCTACCAGTATACATTGAGGATCAGCACTGCTCTCTAAACGAAAAAAAAAAAAAATAAAAAAAATAAATATAATATTAATACTTTACTTCTACACTTGATAAAATATTTATTTATAACGCGTCATTCGTAATCCCAGCTAATGAAGCTATGTAGGTAATTCTAAGCGACTGGGTTGTTCATTTACTTTTTTTCTTTCGTTATTATCACGTACCGAACGTTCGGTAGACTGTTTTAGACGTAAACATTTTTCATTATTTAAGACAAATACAAGAGGTAAAAAATCTCTCGAACGAATCGCGGTCGCCGTTAGATACTTAAAAATAATTATTATTGAATGGATTTACAATCACGCAACATATTAATAATGCCATCGAATGAATTTCGGTGCAGATATTAGAGAAGTAGATTCAGTGTTGAACTATATAATTAATAACGATATTTTTCGTTCTTTTGGCAGCTGCGTGTTATTATTTATTTTATTTTTTTACTTTTTTCAAATTATTATATCAAACGTTTTCTTCGTCGATGAATTTTTAATCATATACATACATAACGCGCTCTGCGCTAGCTCGTAAACGCCGTCCCACACACACACATACACACAGTGGTAATATCATTCAATAGAAACGTTTGCGACTGTTTTCTTGGTGTTTTTGGTAATACATTATACCGATTACCACAGCTGCAATCAAAACCAAAGCTCCAAACAGCATCAGAAGAAATATTTTTACGCCGCTTAATGAGGACGGTTTAGGATCTTCAACGTGCTCTGTAAATAAGTTGTTATTATTGTAGTAAAATTGTGACAAAAGGGTCTCATGAAGTATGCAGAAATCTTTGTAATTCATGACAAAGAAAAGAAAGAATCAGATCTCAATAAAGCTTTCTGTAATGTCTCGCCATTTTTAACAGCAAATGAAAAAACAAAGTCTGAAATTTATTTCACACTTTGTTCGACTGACCTCTTGGAGATTCGAAATATGATGCAGATGGTAGTATATTTGATCTATCTTCATCGTCTTTGGGCTGTAAAATAGAAAATAATGAACAAAATGAAAAATAATTCATTACTTAGGTAAATAAAATTTTTCTGAACTAAATTCTGAATAAATTTTTATTTAAAACTCACATCGTCGGGCAGATCTAATTCAAAAAGTCTGACAGACATGATATCGTGATTATCGGAAAGATCGCCTGTAGTTGCTGTAATACCAAAGTAGTATCCTGTAGGTAGTTTGATACCTTTAACAGACAAGCATTCCTTCCACGCTGCCTTGTTTGCTATATCAGTCGATACTGTTTTTTTGTTTTTTCATAGAAAAATAAGAAAATTTCAGTTAGTAAATCTAAGAATCAATGCAGATTTTTTGTTCAACGGATATAAACCAACCGGTGAGAGTATCCTTTTCATATCTTATTGATATGTGAGTATCGTAGTCGAAGTTCCTGAACTTAGCTTCGCAGCCAGCTAACTGTGTGTGCGTTCCGTCACGGTCATGGTCATAGTGCAAACTTCCATTGTTCACCATTGCTGAGATGTACGGGTGTTGGTGCTGTGGATAAATTAATTATCAATATCGTGTCGTCGAGCATCTTTGTCTTTTCATTGTTAAGACACGTTTTCTTGGTTAATAGATGAGCATGATTGAAAGATCAACAAGTCTTTGACATCATTTTCATGATCTGATAGTGAGATTAAACGAATTCGTTTCTTTTATTAAGAACAAAGCAATTGTTGACTAAAATCAAAGTCTAAAATACGTCTTATTTGTTTATTCTGTGAACTTATCATGCAGTTTGTTTGTTGTAGAAAAATGATGAATAAACTGTGTTTTATCTGTATCTGATTTATGAGATATAAATAAAGTTGTATAGGATTTTTTTTACGTTATGTGGCCCGTTGTGATTGCTGTAAGTATCCAGGATTATGGCAAGCCCTTGGAAATAGTCTTTGTTACCAAATACCGGACCACCTTCCATCCTGTCTTTGGCATACCAAATAGCTAATCCATCTCCATATAGTTCCTTCCCTTTTCCATGGACTTTAAACTGGACTTGTAATTCCCAATTTCTCACATAACAAGGCTATAAACAAATAATAAGTAAGGTAGTAATAAATTATCCGAAAATACTGGAATTTTGGAAGAAATGAAAATAAAAAAAATCAAGAACAGAAATTTAAGCCAAACTAAAAATTCGAGTGATGCTGAAAATCTAAAAATATTTTTCATTACAAAAATACGAAAACAAAAATAGTGGAAAAAAAATCTTAACTTATCATTTTTCTTGTTTTTTTTTTTTTTTGTAATTTTTGCGGCGTAATTTCTTACCGAAGAATTCCACAAAGATCCTTGCTTGCTCTGTACGTCAGGCGTAATACGGATATAATTGTTGGTAACCATAGTATTGCCACCAAAGTCCCAGTAGGGTATCGTCATACCTGCAGCTATCAAAGACGAGCGAAATATGAAGACAAAAAGAAAAAAAAGTCGGTCTCAAGTTTTTATACCGTCAGTACTATTATTTTTTATGTACTGATAATCCTATAACCTCAACGATTGACATTTCGTCGAAATAGTTTTTCTTTTCAGTTGAAAATCGTGTTGCAGATTAGATTGACGTTTTATAGAAATAAAATATCAGCTACGTTGTTGACGTGATGGATAGCGTTATATTATACGAATGAAAAGATTAGGTGATGATATAATAATTATTGCAGTATATCTGTTGTATGTGTATGTACATACGTATGTATGTTAAGTAGAATTTGGCAGGTGAGGTGGAATTAATAAAAGTCTATTTGTATTACCTTGGTACGGTCGAGTCAAGGAATGTTCTCGCTTCATGTAATCTTTGGTGTTCCATTCACCTCGTGTTGTTTGTATTATTCCAACGATTATTAATATGCACCACCGTAAGAGAGCCATTTTAATAATAGATAATCTAACTTTATATTGAAGATATGTTCGAGAATTTAGGTAGCGTATTATTCAGTCAATAAATTAATTTATACTACGAACATCACCGAAACCGATGACTCAAACTAACAAAATATTACTCCTGCCGCCGCTTCGGGGCTCGACTGAAACTGAAATATGACGGGCGGCCATCGTAAAACGCTGAGTCAATTTTAGTCAGTTAAAATACTTGGGATTATACAATATATCGTAATGATTTGGGGTTTGGTAATTGAAATAAAAATAACGATAAATGAGACGATTTTTATTATTAGTTTTTGTTATCACTTCTCACATCAGTTTTTACAGCTCAATAGTATAGTTGATCAATGACTATTGTGAACAAACTCAGCATCAACTATGCAGTTTGTGTTGTGTACATAGACGTCCAACTCATATGGAACTACAGGTTTCATGGAATAGACGAAACATGTCGGTAATGCAGTTAGCTCTACCATAAATGTGTATATTTACAGGACAGAATTTTTTTGATAATCAGTAAATCGATGATTGCGCAATACATCTAGTAGATAATCGATTATTTAACTAATAGTGAAATATAGAATAGAAAAGATTCAATTTTGATTACCGTCGGTAACGTAGATGGCCATTATTCACTACAAAATTTTCAACAAAATAGAGAATCGCAACATGAATATAGAGGGAAATGTAAATAATCAACTGAAAACAGACCCGATGATGAATTCATTCAAATAATTCAATCGAAAAAAGTAATAAAACAATAGATAAACCCTTGAATTCCTATAGAGTTCAGTGGATAAACCAGATTTTCGAAGCGCCAACTCACTGCAGTACCAGCCGAATAGTATATTACATAATTGATGGGTTTGTCAGCAGTCTACATAAGTCTAGTATATGCCCAAGTTTGACGTTCTGATTCAAGATGGCCGAAAAGTGATAGCCGTGGTGATAGCCAAAGGTCTCACTCAATGACAAGATTCCGATCGTTTTGATTATCACTTTTTAAACAAATCCGGAGAATATCTCACTCCTTGAGTATTCACAAAGTTGTAGTATTGGATATCGAACTACGTGTTTAAACAGTTGTCAGTTGATGTAGTTTTCCTAAGAAATAGATATACCGAGTGATAAATGGCGCCGACCAAAGTGATACTACTGTCATGCGGGAGTTATAATCCCCCGACGAATATGCACCTCAGAATGTTTGGTAAGTAACTAAACGTGGTATTATAATCAAACTATACACCTTGAGGATACCAACCTCGCGAGTTCGATACATGAAATAAAATTCTTCTTTTCTTATACGTGAAGAAATCGCTCGGGATCATCTCCACAAAATGGGATCGCACGTTGTGCTCGGTGGAGTGATATCTCCCGTCCACGACGCTTACGGTAAAAAAGATCTGGCAAGTTCAACACACAGATGTGCCATGCTGAGATTGGCGTTGCAAAATAACGACTGGATAAAGCTAAGCGATTGGGAGACTAAAAGGGAAAGTTGGACGAAGACTAGGGTCACTTTACAGCATCATCAGAACCTATTGAACTCTTGGGTTTTCGATACAAACGACATCAAACATCATTCTGAAATTGAAGATATGGATTGGATACCGGATAAAATAAAGAACAGCACTTGTCAAGACCGTAATCCTATTCAAGTCAAATTATTATGTGGCGCTGATCTATTGGAGAGTTTTGGAATGCCAGGATTGTGGGCAGAGGAAGATGTAAGCAGTCAGTAATGATTAAAGGATGCTTATGTTTGTGAATTGATCATGAAATGATCAAGGCTTAATTCAATTTGGTTTTGAATCATATTTTTCATCCATTATTTATCTTTGCTTATAGGCAAACTGTCTACTGAACGAGTATTATAAACCTAAACCCTGTAGATATAATAGTTCTCATATAATCCTGCTAAAATTTTCAGAAAAGTTGATTTTTGTTGCAAATATTTAAATAAAACTGACCAAAGAAATGAATTTCAAGGTCTAAGATTAATGTTTTAAGATCAATGAATTAATAGTAACTAAAATTTGGGACGAATTTCAGATTTTGGTACATGCATTTCATAATTTATCATATATTTTGTGTTTAGATTGAGGCAATTGTCGGGCAACACGGTCTAGTCGTTGTTACAAGGGCAGCATCGAATCCGAATCAATTTATATACGATTCTGATCTGCTAACAAAATACATGGTACTGTATAAAACTTGTTGTATGATTTGTTTGTAATTTTGAATATAAATTAACACGATTGATAACCGCGGTATTTCTGTTTCTTTCAGCACAATATCCTTATAGTCACTGAATGGATAACGAACGAAATTAGCTCAACAAAAATTAGGAGGGCATTAAGACGTGGGGAAAGTGCTAAATACCTTGTTCATGACTTGGTATTGGACTATATCTACAAACATGAGATATACGGTGCTGGAAGATCAGCAGAAATGTAAGTTTCACACGTTTTAGATTGAAATTAGACATCTTTTTATTTATTTTTAACTGTATTAAAAGTCTGGAGTATTTAGTCTTAAATTTTCATTCCCAATAAGGCCAGAGACTTATATTTTTATAGAATATTTTGTAATTTTAAATAGTTATATCAAAGCCAATTGAATTCTAAATGGGATCATTTATTCACCTGAAAGATAGATACTTATTGTTTACACCTAGTTGTGTTCGTTATTTATTAAGGTCAGATAATATGAATATTGTTGAAGAGATTTAGTGTAATGTATTACTCGTCTTTCTAAATTGGTTTAAGAGAGACAGAAATACGAAAATTATTATTAAAGCTCTGAATTTTATCGTAACGTTATCATTTTTTTGTATATATTAATTAGTACTCGGATTAGCTGGTACGTTTTCAAACCTTGGTTTCTTCTTTTTTTCCCTTGTCTGTATTGTTTTCCTACATTTTTCGTTGAAGAAAATTTCAAAACGATTAATGATCATAATTTTATACCGTAACAAACAAACGTGTTTATTAATATTTGGACTGCATGAATTTGTTCTACTTTCTCTGATATCTAGTTGTTGATTTTTAAATATCAGAGGTAAATAACCACAATACATTGTATAGTGAAATATAAAAAATTTCTGTGTATTTTTTCACGCTGCCATATCTTTGGAAATTAAAGTAAGTTGGAACTATCTCCAAGCACTGCAAACAATTACTTGAATATTAATTCAAAGTATGAAAATACATTCCTAACACCCTCACCCAGTGATATAACCATGGATACTCCAAGCCCAGTGGAAATAATATCCATTGATATACCAGATTCGATATTGAAAAAAAATTTATTGAATTCAACCAGCTTTTCAAATACCACCAAAATATCGATCCCTAAATTAGACGATAACGATTTGGTACGCGAGAAATTTATCGGCGTGATGTCCGAGAACGGGAATAAACTATTACACAGTATGAAAAGCGCTTATCCTGGACAGGCCAAGCAGATTATTGCCACTGAAACCGGGGAGTCTCATATTCTTGAAGAGGTAGGTTCTTTAACAATCAAAAGCGACAGCGATACCAGTCCAATTCCCTTAGACAAAGAAAATCCTTTCGTAGCCAAAGACTCAGATGATTTAACGCTAGATAAAGATAAGGATAATTTTTTAGAAGTAACCCATAACTTGAGCGAGAATGATTTTACTCAAACCGTGGAAAACACTGTAAACAATTGTAGCGAAACGGGAGATAATACTACTGCAGAAAGTCAGGCCCTCATAAAACCAAATTCAGAAGTCAAAGATGAAGATGTTACTGAAGTCAGCGCTGTCAATGAAAATACAGAGACTATTGGCGAAGCTAATGAAGCTATAGCGACTGAAGTGATAGCGAATGAAGTAATAGCAAATGAGACCCACAGTGAGGAACAGATAGGAAATTGTAGTGTTAACAAAGAGGCGTTGGAAATAGATGGAAAGTACTTAAAGTCGTTAGTAAATTCTCGAAAGAGTCCTAAAAAGTGTAAGAACAAGGGCGAAAAGTTGATTGGCAAAGAGGAATCGACAAAAGATATACCTGAAGTGGATAAGCCCAAGTCTTTGAGCAGCAAGAAAGCAGAGAGTGTAGGTAAAATAAAGGAGGACGGTTTTACGCAGTGTGAAAAAATCGACAGTGTAAATTCAGAGTCCCAAACGGACTTGAATTTTGATGAAACATTTGAGAAAACTTTTAATACAGGGAGGAAGAAGCTGGCTAAAGTATTAGAGCAAACCCAGCACTTCGTGGTCCAGGGAAGCCTAGATTCGGTGAAATTTAATGTGCCAAATGAGAGATCGGTGGGGCTGGATTCTGCCTCTAAGAAATCCAAGAGCTATGAGTCTATAAAGTACGACAGTTCTAAGTCTATTTCGTACAAAAGTTTCGAGATATCGCTCAGCGACACGCTAAAACCAAAGTCCGACAGTACTTCGCAATTAATAACGGCAAATTTTTGCACCGAATGCTGTTACGAGAATGACGCGTTTATACCAGAAGTAAGCACGAATCAGGAAACATTTTACACCGTACAATCAAACCGGAGTTCACCTGTGGAGGAGGACTCTACAGAGTGCGATATATGCAGCGCTTGTAATCTTGACTCTACTGAGATTTTAGATCCTAAATCTTTAAGTATCACAGAGAAATGCGATCTCTGCGAAATTTGCAATGATATAAATGCGGACTTTGAGGGGGATCTCGTCATGCCATATGCGGAAATTGAACTTGACGCCAAACCGCAGTATATTTTGGAGCCAAATTATGATTCCGATTATACTTTGGTACCAGAAACTGAATCTGACCGGTTTGAAATAGAGAATTGTGGCCTGGAAAAAGAGGGGAATGTTATAACCTATTGTAAATCAGAAGGACCTGATGATGATGAGGTGCAAGTTGCGGTTGAAGATAGTGATAAGATTATTGAGGAGAGTTTTGATCAGGAAATGAACGTACAGGTAGATAACGATCATTTCGAGATCGAAAATTGCGGTCTGGACAACAAGGTTCGTAGCTTAGTGGTCAGAGATTCTTCAAAATTGAATTTACAGTTGTTGAAAAATAGCCAATTGAACTTTGAGAGTAACGATTTATATTCAACCGATAATAATCCTCGTGAGATTGAAATCTGCACAGAGACATACCGGCCAAATAAAAACGTGATATACGCGTCTAATGAGAATGTAAAATACTCCACTAAATTATCGCTTCCAAAATATGTGCCAACCATATCGTCAAAAGGTGGAAAAAAAATCATGAGGAAAGGATCGTTCATAATAAACGATTCAAGCTGCAAATCGTTTCAGGACAAAAGACGGTACTCTTCAGTTGATAACTTGCAGCATTCAAAACAGATCCTTAAACTGTCTGATAGAGTCTTGCAGAAATCTAAAGGAAACAAACTCATAGCTTCAGCAGACAATATTCAGTCTAATACAGGTAAAAATACAATACTTAAAAAGCTTCAGAAATCAGCAAACGACATTGATTCGTTGACCGAGAAATTTGACTCATCAGCAGAGAATTTTAGTTTGTCAGAAAACGATCTTCTCGCAGCAGATAATGATCCGACTAATATACATGCTAAAATAAAAATCAGAGACAGTGATATGGTAAAAATGATCCTTACTAAACACGGGATTAAGATAATAAGCGAAAAGGAAACTGCCCTGTAGTAGTTTTTGGCTTGTTGTTAGATACTAATTTTTAATTCATTTTTTTATGACCACTTATGATGTTCACTAAATTTTTACCGTTTTCAATCTCATATGCGCTCGGTCAATCCAGCTGCGTAAATTGCATGTGAAGTATCTTTGTGGTGTTTAAATGACAGGGATTTATCCATCGTCTACAGAGGTCGGATTTAAGTCAAGAACACAGTGTCAGGAATGCAAGTGGTCCAATTTTCAGATCTTCCAAAGTTAAGCCGCTCTGTTCATTTTATTAAAATTTACAAAATAACCATCATTTGCATCTCTGAAATGCGGTATAACATAAAGTCTGATCGAGGAGGCTGGTCGTTCAGATCTTAGATTATTCGATTCAAAGGATTTTGCAAGATTTCAAAGATTTACACATGGTTCCGTTTGTACTTTCATTTTCGGAATCCATTCAGATTTTATCAATTTCGTAACAATTTCACTAGAATTTCAAGAATTTCATTGAGATTTTATGAGGATTCGGATTCCACAGATTCGGTGGTTATTATGTGAAAGACATAGAGAAAAAGAAATTTGCATAGCGCCACTTGGACCACTAATATTCCCGTAACACAGTAGCTGTGTGTTTTACTGAATCCTGAACCCGAGCCCTGTTAATATAACTGTTTGTAATAATTTAATGGTCCTCGATGTCAATAGTAGAGATATAGTGTGTAGTTGCAGCGCACAATGATTATCCACCCATAAATATGGATAAAAATAATCGATGAGTATTGAATGATTCGGTTTAAAAGAGATTTGCTCATTCGTCTATATACATTACGTATGTATAGGTAAGTGAAGATCGCACAAGCGCCTCCATTTCTGATCCTTTTACGATCATCAATGTGCCAAAAAAAAAAAAAAAAAAACCAAACTCCAAAAAACGGTCCAAACGCAAGTTTGTTCATTGTCAAATATGCATTGAGATAGAAAACGAACATGTTTATCAAATTCCAATTTTGATCACTCCCTCGGATCGTTTGGAGTGTCTGACGATGATTATTGTACCCAAAGTAAATAGCATTATAGTCCTGTGGTTAAAAGACAATCTTATAAATAACGAAAGAAAAAATAATTCGTTAACTACGCATAAATAATTAGGACAATTTCTATGAACTAATAATAAAATATACATAATCTATAAATGATTAATAAATATAGGAAATATATTGAACGTTATATTATAAGTACGTGCTTATACAAAAATAATCTAAATATGATACTTACATACCTATATACCCACGTATTTTTTTTTTTTTTCTTTCAAATTGTTTTTATACATGAATAGTGCATGGTATGCATTTTTTGATAATCGCTTTAAGAAAATGTATTCATAGCAATCTTTAAAATCTTAATTACACGCTTTTAGTGCAGCGTTGGAGAGTTATACACACCTACTATATGTATGGATATCTATGGTGATATATTTCAATGGAATTGTGAAAATCGCAAAAACCAAAAAAGAGAAAAAATAATTAAAAAAAAAAAATTGTTCTTCCTAATTGACGAATTATATATCTAAAGTATTTAACGCAATTGCATATATATTCTATAATAAAACGAATAATCAAAATTTCGTCAATTTGCAATCACCATAATTTTTCAATTCATTTACTTGTAATTGTTACGAGACAACACATTGCCTGGCTATGGATGATTAAATAAATAATTGTCCAGATGCTTTCTAGGTGCTAAAATTCTAATACACTTTAACCATTATTATTTTTATTATTAATTTTTTATTATTGTACTTGCTTTCTCTGTCCCTTAAGTGTTGATCGTTTGTTGTTATTTTTTTTGTTGTTTTCTTGTTGTTTTTATTTTCAACAAAATACATTTACTTATACCCTTTAAGCCTACACAACTTCTTCGATGCAAATATACGTATATAGATATCTATATTTTTTTTTTGTTTGTTTTATTCCGTTTTTTTTACTTTTGTTATTAATTGCCTCCTGTAATATCAAATATTACTCGAAAATAATTGAAATTTGGTTTTTCGATCGCTGCTCACCACTCAAGTGATATAATTATAAGTAGCAGTGTTGTATTATGTAGAACAAGAATTACAGACACGAAGATGATGATGATGATGATGATGATGATGATGATGATGAAGAAAAGAACGGTTTTTAAAAAAGTTATCATTTGAAATTTATTTATTATTGAAATATTGCACAGAAGAAGTTTGTGTGTAGTCTGGATCTGACGCGGCATGTTAAATGTGTTTTCCAGGGAACGGCAAAACCTGCATGCCTTCTGTAAGACAACTAGTTGACCATCTTGTTGCTGTTCGCTCCATACCCATCCGATGCGGCCCCTGTCTTACCATTAACAATACTTCTAACGATACTAATACTAAACGTGCTATTAAAAATAGTAAATTTATTCTAAACGATCATAATAGAGCTAATAACAATCTTAACCCATTTGATAATTTGAAAAATCTCAACATTGTCGATGGTATTGTTGCTGCTGATAGTAAACGGTCAAATTATTGATACAAAAAAAAAAAAAAAAGAATTCAATCTTTCTTTCTTTCTACTGGTTGAAACTTGCTATTAAAATACATTTTATGCATATTGGAGAATATAAATTTCAAGTATATGCGATGCAAAGAAAATAATAATTTACTCAATTATTTGAATATTGGTCAATTTTTTGACAACACTCTGTGTCATATTCGTGGAGTTCTTTTTAGTACTAGGATCCTGACTTGCACGTAAAAAGTTAATAATTTCAATCAAAGCTTTTGAGGATTCCTATACTTTTTATATGTCTTCTACTTATTATATCTGTTCAGTAAAATTATTTCTTATTTATTATTGTTATTCAACGAGAATTTGCGGTGCAGTTATTTAATGTTAGTATATGTGTATAGGGGTATAATTAAATGTATGCAAAGCTAAAATTTTCATTGTATTATGAAATGATATAGGATATTTATTTTATATACTGATGAAAAGAGATATTTTCAAAAATATGATAAAAATAAAATTAACATTATTATATATTTTTAGTCTCAATTAGTTCCTTGTATAAATTCAAATAGATTATTAATTTTGTTAGTTCTAATTGTGACTAGTTATAGACTTGTACAAGTTTAATATTCGTTCAATTTATTTTCAAAAGAGGCTCGAACCAACATACCAAAAGTAATTATGTCCAAAGATCTTATCGGAGCTTAAACTTCTTACATTTAAATCTTACCATTCCTATTTAATATTTGTTTTTCTTATTATTGTTCATCTATAATATTATTAAATTGAAAAACTATAAATGAATATTAAACGTCTTTTTTGAAGTATCTATTACACGTGGTGATAAATATTTTTTTGATTTTACAAAATGCTCATTATTTCTGTTAAGTTTATTACAATTTCCAATTATAAATATATATGTGTATAGTTTATGTTATTGCATAGGATATACATAATTGTTTACATACCTATATTAACATAAATATATACAGAGTATATCTTATACGTATATACATAAAAATTATATGTTCGTCAAAATAATGTGTAATCAATATAACACATAATAATATATATACGCGTTAAAACGCTTTGAAATGTGTATATTATGTCGAAATAAACTGATTCGAACAAAACAATTACAATATGGTTATCAAAAAATTATTAAAGACCCGCAATTTTTCCCTATCATTATATCTTGATATGTATACGTTCATTTTATGGACTACGTACAAAAATTCAGATAAAAATTTTATTTGAAGCGTCTACAAAGATGGTTTTTAAATTCCACATACCTACCTGACGTTTGGCAGTTGATAGATATATTCCTCGATCAAAACAACGACAAATTCTTATTGTCAGTTCCCAATGTAAATCCCACGATTGTCACTGTGGCATATTATCGGCTTTTGATCAACAGTTCTTAATTTTGAAACGCGAATTGGAACTTTTTCGTTAGATATACAATTTGCTAAGTCGTGTTTTAGAAAAACTTTTTACTGTAAATTGCAGTTTAAATTTTCTATTACTCGAAAATCATTAACTTTGCAAGTACAGACAAGAATCTGGTTACTGTGATATACATATCTGTGACATCAGAGCATGAAAAAATAATAACTGAATAGTCTTTGGTGCGAGTGATCAGGATATACGATAGGAATGGGTAAGTTGAATTGAAAAAACAATTGTAATTATCATAAATAATGTATTTACATATAAAACATTTTCTATTAAGTATATACTTGTATAGAAGTCGACTAAATACCACGTTAACAATGACTCACAAATCATACACACATCGTATATGTATATAAATTTATATATATAAACATATGTATATTATGTATATGTGTATACATATATAGGGTAAAAGGTCAAAGATATTTTCATACATAAGTACGTGCGTATCGAACACGCGAATAACATTACCATACGTAAATATTATTGAACCTACCTACATGTGCAGTTCTGCACATTTGATGTAAATATGTATATAGGTATATATATATACCGAGTTAATTCACCTGCGACTTAAACATACCTAGGTATATTGCATTATACGTGCAGATTTATGCTAAAATATTATTGAATAAAATACAGGGTGTCCCAGAATTAGCGCCAAGTAAACACGTGGCGTTGTTCTTCGTGAAAAATAAGGATATAGGCCAAGAGCCATAGCAAAAAAAGTAGGTTCATAATGCAATCTATCTATAGAATTGATTTTCTTGTTGAAAAATGTTTGGTGGCGTCCCCTGAATGTAAATTCAAAGGGCGGAACGGGGGTGAGCTTCAGCCGCCAACTTGGAAAACACGCTTTATCGAATATCTCGTGAACCATGTATCTTACGAAAAAAACAGTAAGAATCGTTTTTGTAGATAATAAAATTCTCTACGACTTTTGTTTGAAACTTTTTTCTGTATAGTGCATAGATTTTTATTTATAGCGCGGCAAACTTTTACATAGTTAGCGGTTGATGAAACAGTAAAAATCAGAAAGTTTGGCGCGCTGTAAATAAATAGCTATGCACTGTACAGAAAAAAGTTTCGAATAAAAGTCGTAGAGAATTTTATTATCTACGGAAACGAGCCCCACTGTTTTTGTCGTACAATGCACGATTCACGAGATATTTGATAAAACGTATTTTCCAAGATAGCGGCTGAAGCTTAACCCGCCCCCGTTGCGCCAACTTGAATTTACATTCAGGGGACATCCCCCAAACATATTCCAACAAGAAAATCTATTCTGTAGAAGATTGCAATATAAACCAACTTTTTTTGCCCTGTCTCTTGGACTAGTTGAACTGCTCAATTTTTCATCCGCGACCGTATCTATGTATGTATAATAACAAACGTGCGATAGTCAATTAATACACCTGTTTATAATTGTATAGTCTAATTTGCATCGCACCACTTTGTATACGGTATATTTATGATGCAGATAATTCTAGATATGTATAAAAAGAGAAAAATAAAAAATTTATTACAATGATTGTTTTATGCAAAAAGATACAGAAGTTTAGGCCTACTTTTTTTTATTTTTCATTTTTCACACAAAACAATTTTACTCAATTTATGAATATTTTTGTGTTAATTACGGTATACTTTTCGGTGTAGAAAATTGACATCTTCTGCAGGTATATACCTGCAGTTAGCTTGCGGTTTTAGACCTTAGCCCCAGTAAGCAAATTGTCATCAAGCACAGGGTCCACGCTACTACCACCAAAAATCCACTGTAAACTTGGGAATCGTCTATCGAATAGCCCCTTTCTAATATCGCTCGCAAAGACAACGATGGTACGGTTGTTGGCAACGCGCGACTTAGCCATTGCAGAAATATTGGCATTCCTTCGATTGGCCATATGCAACCTGTATTGAAATTAAAAAAATTCATAGATTGATCGGACCATTTTTCGTTTCTTTGTCTAGATAAGAAATAGAACAGAAAAAAACAAAAAACACTTACCCGATAATAAAATCAGAGGATAAAAAGTCCCGGTTGATACATAATTTGCCACTGTGTGCGATGAGACCATTATCGAGATGCAGAATCCTGTATAGTGGAATGGTATTTAAAATTATATATATATGTATTAAAAATGAACAATGATTAGTAATGATCGTTTTGTTCAATTTTTATTGTTTTTTATTCATCTCACCGTAACAAATACCGCAGAATCCCATCATCAACATCAAGACAATTACCATCAGCAAGGATCCCTTGCAGTTCAATTCAAATCCAAGGAAACTGATTAGCAGAATTATCGTTACTTGTAGTATCGTGATTGAGAACTGCATCAAGACATGAGCTCCAAGGATCTCTGGGGTCGTAACACCTACGTTACAGAAAAAAAACAGTCTTTTTCATTAGACATACCAACCGGAAAACGAAAGATCTCTTTCCATCGTAGAAAAAAATAATTCAACAAGCTTTTTTTCTGTCCAACTTGAATTTATCAAAAAGAAAATTGAAGTGTGTTTTGGCGCAAAACATAATATTTTAATTCAGTCTTTGAATACGAGTGAGTACGACAATAATCTATAAAGACACAATTAATAGTAACCCTTTAAAAAATGAAAAATATTTTTGCTGATTTTGGATCAATTTCGTGTTGAATTTTTCAGTGCTAATTAAGTACTTAATATTTCGATGTCCTTATCGGTAGCATATCTCGCGTCTTTTGCCGAATACCAATCAGCTTGATAGCGGTTTGTCAGTTTATTAGTCTTTCGTACCAATAAAGGAACAATCAGGTAGTTAAAATTAAAATCGCCACGATTGTTTATAGCTGTAACTCTAGCAGCTAGATTAACTCGTAAGAACAATGTCAGATCTTGAGGTACTACTCTTGTTAGTCCATTATTTCCAATCGCACAAGAGCAAACCCAATACCATTTCATGCTCGATTATTCGGCGTCTTATCTTTAATCGAAGAAGGAAAATGAAAATATACGTCGATTTCTCACCTGTTACTAAACTTCTGTCCCATACGCCTTCCAGACGATCCGTAATTATGATCGCCGCGGTCAAAGAAGTGGCCAAGAAATATATCACGCTGAAATCCATATTTCAAGTAATGCGATATTCACTGGAGTTTTATGAGCGATAGGTTCCAATAATTAGATTGATTAATTTTTTGACTTAGGATAAAATTTCGATTAATAATTTTATTGACTGCAAACTTACGTCAATAAAAAACCAGGAGCCATAAACATGGAGAACTTCTGATCTTCTTCTCCGAATATTGGATCCTCAAACTGCAAAATAAATGATGAGATTTTTGATATTATGCTGTAAATAAAAATTATGCAAATTCAAGGGGTTCGTTCTCATACCTTCAGCGGTATGTTAGCAAGTTTTGGAGACAGATGACACTCTTCCATAATACTTTTTTGTATATCGAAGAAACGATCGTATAATTTTTTCTTCAGGTACAAACCGATTTGGCGATCTGAAACAAAGTCACGTTCTAATAGCTTTAGCTATTATTTTATGGTGATTTGCATATGTAATCCGTAAACTCACCTCCCATATCGAGGGATATTTGGATTTCACTATCAAGGAGTTCTTGGTCAGTCATCGATGTCATGTCGTCTTTTCTGTTCTGAACAGATTGTGAAAAATTTTTGCTGAAATACATTGCACCCACTGCTTTTCCGCCAGTTACAGCTTTGTGGGCACTTTCTTCGTCGGGATAATAATCCTGTAACATACGAAATGGACGGTTTATGAACGTAAAATAAATGAATTTCAATGGAATCCGAATATTCAATACCGATTTCGCGTAGATATCGCATTTGCGACTCACCTTTATGAAGAGGCTGTCCTCAAAGCCGTGTAAATACCTGCAGCTCAAATCGACGTAATTGCAATCGTTGCTATCCTCGTAGTAATTGATTTCACCCCACATGTTGCTATGGTTGCAATTACCAGCTTCGTCGTTAACAACAGCCATATGCAAGCCCTTAGGATCTCTACCGATCGCGTTAAAGAATAAGTAAGTTTGTAGGAGAGGAAAGAATAGCGCAAATGCAACGCCTCTGAAAAAATCATAAAGTAATTCAAATGAATTTCATATTTATAAATTTTTTTGTCCTATTCCGCAACACAACGTCAACGACATAAAATTAAACTTGCGTCTTGGATTGGCGGAATCTGCAATCTCGTATTTTATCGCAAAAAACATAAGATAAAAAATTAATACATACCCAGGATGTTTAACTAGTTGTAAAATATTCTTCGTCATAAGTGCTTTGAATTTTCTCATCTTGAATGTTTTTCGCGTTGCGTTTACCTCCTTGTCCTTCATCAGCTGCTTCTCACTGCTTACAATATTCTGCAACACAGAGTTTGCAGTGAGTCATTTTTTTTCCTCTCCTAATATATCATGGTCAAGGCGTACCGTATCTGGAATGCAAATGGGAAATACTTACGTCTGTACTACTGTAATGACCATTGTGCAATGACACGGTTGACGATGTCACTTCTGCGATATCGGGTGGTACTTCGTTCACTACTTCCGTGATTCCTCTCTTGAGATTATCCGCCTGTCTTTGACTCAGTGTCAGAAAAGCTTGTTCCAATGTCTGGCATTGAAATTGTGCCAAAATCTGACTTGGCGTTGATTCGATCAGCAACTGACCGCATCGCATCATGGCTATCTGAAAGTTTCAAAGCAATGAGACTCCGAAATATGAACCCTCGTATTTTTTATCTCTCTTTTATGTACCTTGTTAGCCTGCTTGGCTTCCTCGATGTAATGAGTAGTGATAACGACAGCCGTACCTTCTTCGCGTGTGATCTTTATCAGAAAATTCCATATGCTATAAGAAAACACGAAAGAGATAAAGTTTTTCAACTG
Organism: Macrophya alboannulata; assembly: GCA_949628255.1. Classification (NCBI taxonomy): domain Eukaryota; kingdom Metazoa; phylum Arthropoda; class Insecta; order Hymenoptera; family Tenthredinidae; genus Macrophya; species Macrophya alboannulata. The sequence continues at coordinate 5,171,353 of OX451210.1, read as the reverse complement.
TATTCATCCGGCTATTTCGAAATGTAAAAGGTCAAGAAGTACACTGACTTTGCACGGAGAACAGGGTCCAATCCTACGGTCGGTTCATCCAAGATGAGCAACTCTGGCCTATGCACCATAGCCGCAGCGAAAGAAACTCTTCTCTGCTGACCACCGCTCATGTGTTTTACTTGTTTATCTCTTGCTGGGAGTTGGAGTAAGTCTGACAAGAAGCTGAACCTCTCCTCTGTAAAAATTGATTCGATTAAACGTCATGGACGCACATTTTTGCGGTGTTATGGGTTACTGTCCAAGGTATAAAACGGAGAATATGAAACTTGCCGATCACGTCATCTTCCACGCCGCTGATACGTCCGAAATAATACATTGCATTGGCTGTTGTGAACTCCTTCACAAGCGAGATGTCCTGCGGCATGTAGCCCACTCGTGGTCCGGGTATTCCCGAACCTTTCGAACCCGGTCTGCCTCCCAAAACCCACAGATCTCCGCTGTCCAATTGTCGCACTCCGACCACGCATGACAATAGTGTGGTTTTTCCACAACCACTCGAGCCCAGAAGTCCATAACTAAAATAAAAGTAAAATTTGTTCATATTCATCGTCTGAAACGATTCTTGATGATTTACGACTTCTACGAAGGAAGACCATCACTTTCAATCTTTTGCGGTTACCTACTCATAAAATTGTTGGTTAACATTATATCCCTGCGCGGTTGAGGTTGTAAACTGCTCGGTAATTCGTCGTAACAATAAATTATTGTCGAAAACAATTAGCAGTTTATGTGGTAACAGCTACTAGCTACTGATTGGACTAGCAATAATATCAACACCTTTTGTCCCAACAATCAGCTCAATTTTGTTCTTACAAAAGGTTGAAAAAATTCACGTCTGCATTACCGGTCAGATAAAAGTATCCCACCTAAAAATTGGAGCTTAGTTAACATTTGAAAAATGGAAGTGTACGCGTCTGTGCTATTCTTTTTGACCAGCTCATTCCTCGTGATCGTTAGTCCGAAATCCATTCCGAAGCTGGTCGAGGAATCGAATAAAGATCCGGTAGCAGGAGTCGCGCTGAAAGCACGACCGATGAATAAAAATTTCGGAAACGTCGTTAACATCTCGGTCGATATACACCTCAACGCTGAAAATTTGCACGATATTATGAGCAACATTTTAAATAGTCTCTATTACACTATCAGCGAAGATAGTTTCCAAAACGACGCATTCATGAGATTGAATGACAATATTGAGAAAACATCTTCCACAAAGGAGGCAATTTTTAGGAGATTAGTTAAAGGGATACAAAATTTCAAGAAACTAGAATCAGACATTAAAAATTTCCTGCCGCCGGACAGAAGTGGGAAAAGACCATCGAGAAAACACGCCAATACTGGTAAAGAGAAGAAAAGCAGTTTTATTATCGACGACGGTATGCCAATCGCATCGAAAAAGTTTGAAACTCTTTTCGACGGACTGACCCAGCTTGACACGGATCAGGGTCGACGAACAGCGTCTAAATTTTCAAGGAAAATGAATCTGCTGCATAAATTACGCCCTACTGTCGAAGGGTGTTCGGAGTTGGCGCAGGAACATCCGGATTCAAAGGAAAAGACGTTCCAACATTTTAACAGGTTTGATCACGCCGCTCCAGATTCTGACCGTAGAAGTTTCCGGTCAAACGAGGGCACTGCACTCGAAATGGAAAACGAACGTCTTTCAGAACTTTCCACAAGCATCGAAAACTTACGGCGAGAGATTTTCTCGTACAAATTACAAACGTGTAGAGATCAGCCTGTCGAGCGTTTTAACGACGAAATCGACGATCGGCTACTAGACACGTCCTCAAAAAACGCGTCAGAGTATCGGTCAAAAACTGTCGATCAGTATAATGCCACATGCATTTCAGCCCCCATCGATAAAAAGCGTCTTCCCATGCAGAGTACAAACACTGATCGGGACGAAGTCCTGGTTCGAATTCCACTGAACGATTCACTTCCAGAATTGGACAGATTTAGTGACAAGGAGCCGAAAGATTTCGGAAAGAATGAAACGGTTGAACCACTTAATGTCACTCCGGCGTTGGGAGGCACAACTTTGTTGCTTCCAACCAGACCGAGTCTGAAGCAGCAGATTGAAGAGGATAAGGATGATCATTTGCATGGGTTAAGAAGTTCGAATGGAACCAGATTTCTGAAAGGAAACGATACTTCCGATGATGTAGCTGCGGGAAAAGTATTTCTGCGTAAATTAAGGCTCGTTGAAAAACCGTCGATGGAAACGAAACAACCAGAAGGGTTCGATCTGTCGAAGACAAGCAACGCCTCGATGACCCCTGTGAACGAAACTGATCATTTCTCAGTATTTATGGAGGAAATTAACCATGCAGATAAAAATGGGGCGAATGCTCGTCGGTTCGAGTACAAAACAGAAACTGGATTACCGAAAAAAGGCAAAAATGGTTATAAGAGGTCATCTGAAAATAACATGGTAATCAACAGCACGGTCTTATCGAGTGAACCCGAAAAATTCTTCAACGATGACGACGAGGGGGACGCGGGTCACGCGATGAAGGAATTGATAGGATCTGTTCACGCGGTGATTCCGCCTTTAGAAAAACACTCGGTATCTAAGCTGAAATTAAAATCTAGGAGATTTTTAACGAGGTTTAATTACCAAGGGTAATCTTGAAGGTAATCTTCATTCCAATTGGAGATTTTGTAATACTGTATCGCGTGACTGATTTCATAACGTCGTAAGATACGTTACACGACCTTCAAGAATTGTTAAAAAATTGGTACATACCTATGCTTAGTATATATTTTTTGTTTCTGTTCTGTATCTAAGAGAAATAACAGAAAACGAAGAAATCTGTTCAAAGTCATTAAAACTGATAAATGATCGATTAAGTACCGGCCGATATACGATCTTTTCGTTTCAACTTTTTACAAACATGACGTAGATCTCATTCCAAAAGATTGCATACCTGTATTCGCTGAATGATTATTTTCTTTATTTCTACTGTTGAATTTTCGTCTGCCCACATGATATGGAAGTGTTAATCAATAAATCAATAAATTCATTTCACACGAATCAGCTTTACGTGAATATAAGGAAACTGCTTTTTTCAAATTATAAATCATTCCGAAATGACGTCAATTATTATCTTTTCCTTATCCAAAAAGACCCCATCATTCCTAACATAAAATTGCTAAGTATCATTTTCTGTTAATCTAGCATCGATAATTCTATTTTGAATAAATTTTGCGGAAGCAATTTTTTGCGGTATCAAGAAATTTGGATTACAAAAAAAACTAAAAGGATTGACGCTGCAAAAGGTCATATACTCGTATATATCTGCTACCGTAAATGACCGTTCGCTTTGAGGTTTTAAAATTCCAATTTGAATATCATGCTATTGTATCATGACTTTTAAACAAATGCAAAAATAGCAAAAATAGCAAAAAATTGTAAAAATTTTTCGCATCAAAATCTCATTTTCGACTGGACTTACGACCTTATCTTACTAGTCACGTGTTCCTATATCTACTATGGAAATGTTCCTGACTGTTTTAAATTTAAATAAATGTTTCTTTGCTTTATTTCTTGATCGAATATTACACCATCGTGAATTAATTAATTTAAATTACGTAGTTCGGCTACAACGATTAGCTAATCACGTAAAGACGTCGATCTAGGAACGAGCTTTTATTTTATTTTTTTATCTCTATATCAGGGCCACTCCATTTTATTAAGTGTAATGAATTTATTTACGTTTTATTTTTTAGTCAGTTTCGAGGAGCTCGATTGAATATTGATTCACGTCAAGTCCTGCCAATTTATAAGTGGGCTTTGGCAAAATAATGTCCAGTTGCAGGCTTTATCCAATTTTTTCAAAAATATCGAACCAAATCATTATATGCCACGTTTATGTATGTCGTTTTTCTTTTATGCTAAAAACTACAAAATACATGTACGAGTAGAAAAAACGCAAAACTTTACCGCATAACGGATATCAACTCCGCAAAATCATGCAGCTTATCAACAAAAACATGGATATACTTACATAGAACCGCGTGAAACGACCATGTTTAAATTATCCAAAACGGGAACATTTTTTGTGTAACATTTCCTCGCACCCCGGATGACGATCGCCTCCTGAGCAGCCATTTCGGAGAACCTGCAATCTCCTCGGTTTGAATGATCGTCTGTAATTTGAAAAGAGAAAAAAAAATAAATAAATAATGATTGAAATTTACTAGATTATACATATATCTATGACAAATTTCTCTAAATTGAGGTAAAATTAAACTTTCACAATAGTTTTCAGTTACCTAGACCGATATATCGCAAAATACATGCGTGACAAGGAAAACAGCTTTTTTCTACAACTGTTACAATAAAGATTTACCATAGGGATACCACACCGTAAATCATATATACCTATGTATGCATAATCGAATAGATTACGCATAATTTTTTATTCAGTGCACGTAGGATGCTGATATGCAACGAGCTCTACGGGGTATATCTACGTTTCGCATTACTGCCGCATGCATATCACACCTATTAATATTTTTTTTATTTTTTGTTTTTTATTTTTTATTTTACGCGTTTATCATGCTTCGGAAAATAGATACTTGTTTGTTAACAGAACTGATCAATCGAATGTAATATTAATTTCTAATTCAAGGTATATCCGATCGGTAAAAAATGACCCTAAGTCTAAGCACGATTACATAATTGCATATGTTAGCCACTTCTCTGTATACAGGACAGAACTTTGAACAAAGAAAAAAAAAAATGCGGTGAAAAAATACGATCAATAGTTGATCAGTCTGATGGTAGAAGACTGTTATTACATTTTTTCATTTTCTGGTATAAAAACCGTTTGCCGATCGAGCTAGCATTCTCGTATTTTTATATACAAAACTCACGCTGGTGGGCGTTTTGTGCGAGTATTTCCGATAATTTATTGACCTACTAGTTATGTGCATACATAAAAATATGAATATACTATAATAACGAGGAGGAAGCATCGTCGACTGGTTATAGCTACTAGAAATTATACTTGACATGTTATTTTCTGCTAATAATAGTTGAGAAACTCCTCAGTCTATAAAATATATTGCACCGCAATTATAAAATTGAACTATATACGTTTGGGCAATAAATTGATGTTTAATAAGTCATGAGATCTGGGAAGCTTGGAAGAATTTTCGGGCGAACGAAGGTGAATTTTCATTGTTCAAAGGCGTGTATATTGTACAATCGAATGCAGGTAAAACGAGACTGGAATATGAAATTTTTTCACTTTTTTCAATCCATATAGAATATTTATTGTGAATAATGTCAGATGACGCTGCGCCCGGAAAAACCTTGAAAAATTAGTCAATTTTCAAATTTCCATTCCCACGGTGATGACCAATTGTTTCTCTATATAAGCATTACTCGAAGCGCATATCAATGAGTGAGCAAATCGATCATTATGATATTATTGAGATATATAGTTGAATGGAAGCATAATCGGCTATCATCTACAAGCATCAGTATTATTGTATTCAAGTGATTGATACTCATGCTCCGTTATAAGCATTGCAGACAAGTGCGATTCGTGTGTCTGAAGGATTTGCAACTAAAAACTTGCGTTCATTTAAATAAATAAATTGAAAAAAAAAAGTTCTTCACCGATGAACTGGGTACACCACTTTCACGTCCTTCCTCGAACAAACACCTCGAGATTAACAGTACCTATAATCACCTTTATGACCGTAGAGGTCCTTGATTCAAGAATAGCTCTTTTTTCTCGCCACTTGATCACGATCACTGCACTTAGAGGTATGTATAATATATCCACTCACATTCACGAGCTGCACACCGAGAGATAGAGAAAGAGAGAAAGCGGAAAAACCGAATGAACTGAAGTGGGAGATCTCCTTGCTGACTTTACGTATATACGTGTATATTTGAATAAGGAAAAAATAGCAAAAATGAAGCAAAAATGAGCCGAGTTAAATCGAAAAACATATATTTTTTATTTGGTTCACCAAGAAATACACCTTCTATAGATCTCGCGCGATCAGCTACGACTGAGAAATGAAACACATCGATGATGGTGGCATTGCATGGTAAGCCGTCGAAGTCGCGTTCATCGTTGCATTTCTTTGAAGAGGGAGTAGGAAAGCTGAAGAGTAATAATAGGGGGGGGGGGGGGGGATAGGCGTTTTTTTGTCGGAGAAGGGAACTCTCACCTGTCTACGAATACGAAGCCTTTACCTTTACTAAAACCTAAACCTAAAACCTAAGCCGAAGACTTTAAGGCACGTAGAGTATACGCGGTGAGTGATGAGTCAAGGAATAATA